>SNQJ01S0026218.1:63065-75783 GCA_010110895.2 Picea sitchensis | reverse complement strand
CACCAAGTCAAATCACCAAAATAATCCTCTAAAACCGTGCCATGTGTGTGGGAGAATAGCACGTGTGATCTCCCAAGAGAAATATCCCAATCAAATAATATAATATGTGTGAAAAGAGACTCTCCAAGTGGAACGTATGGCATCAAAGGAAATCCATCCCCTTCTTATGTGTAACCACCTCATCAAAAAGTGTGCTAGTAGATGGATCCAAGGGAGAAAGTGTCAACCATCGATAAAATAATGCTATAATCCATGTGCCAAGTCAATAAAACCTCAACCACCTACAAGAATAAGGGTGACGACCTCATCTCAAGAATAAAATAACAATATATAGGATGAATACCTCAACATGTGTGCCTAGGAGGTGAGTGCTCCTCCTAAATACCCTAATCCAAGATCCTTAAACCAACCTCAAGTGTGAAAACATGCAAATAAACCCAAGGACTGAAGAAAAGAGACCTCCACGTGATCAAAGTAGGGTCAAACTATCATTGGAGAGTCAAATCAGCATGAGCATGTGTGCACAAAGGGAAGCACTCCCCCTAGACTAAGGTATACATCATATTAACATGCAATAATCCACCAATACACCACCTTGAGCTAGGGTGCTCCCACTAGAAGGGTGTGATGATACACACATATATCAAATACATCCCTAGCCACTACTAGTACAACACAAGAAAGGACAATATACACTATTTGTCAACCATACCAAGGTGTGGTCCATGTGAAGAATAAACATGAAGTGTTATAGGACTAATCACCTAGGTAAGATGTACCTCCAACCACATCTAACCATATCCCACCAAAAAAATAATTATGTGAAGTGACCTCTGACAATAACCATGCGCATACCAAATATATCATCATATCACTGAAACACATCAAAGTACCACTAATGCTCTGTAAGTAATGTATAAATGAACAATCAATGGTGATCCCGCTTGGCTCGGGGGGCATATACAAATAAATTTACATCATCCACTCTGCTATAGACATCACGCACCTAACCATTGAGGCATTTAGTCGATCCAACCATAAAGGTAATGCTAGGGAAAGTGTGTGCGCCCATAAATGATCAATCAATGTCATCGAAAGTGTCTACCATGTACAACTAGATTGTGATGAAAATCACAAATGTGACCTCATGCAATATCAGGAGTAACACTACCCACACAAATTACTCACAGATTTTTAAGCAAAACAACGTTTTTATCAATTTGATATACTACTAATCATTATTGATTGGCAATTGATCCCTTACATCATCTAGGGATACCCTACAAAAGTTAGCAAGCACTAACTTTAGTGAAAGGAATCAGCAAAGTGAAATGATGGCTTGTTTCGACTCCATTCTGCCTTAAGCGAGACTATGCCAGTACCTTTTAAGCCTTGAGGAGAGGAGAGGGGATGCTTAATAGATTACTAGAAATAATTTTCCTTTTTAATTGTTGAAATGTCTCCTCCATTTGTTTTCTATTTGCAATATCATATTATGCAATTGTGATAATCGTCGTCTTTTATGAAGTTTTGTTATTTGTTGAAGCCTATTTCTTTAAGAAGGTGAGTGCATGATAGAAATAATAACAATTGTTTATGCCAAATCCAATAGGACGTCTTGTGATTCACATTATAAAGAAAACTAGAAGATTCAGAAGAACAAGACACCTGTCTATTTGCATAACTTTTGCCTTCTTGACCTTATCCAAGAATCTCTTCACAGATCCACGATCAGTGCCAGGATTCTTCTTTCCCTGAAAAACAATACACATAGAAAGTTATTGAGATGATTCTCAAGGCCAATAGTATAAGTCATAATCCAACAACTCAACTTAAGATAAGGGACACTTACTTTCATTATCCACGGAAACCAAATTTCAATCAAACAATTATGGAATAGATTAAGCTATTTTTTAAGTAAAGGAACACTATATTAGATAGAATGCATGTCACAAGATACCCAAGTCATTACGAGAATTACATTGTAATTACATATGTATGGGTCATGGTACAAAATATCAACAAACTCTACTTATAGATACAAAAAACAATTCCTTTTTACAAATGAACAACTTCAACCCTAGTACCACTTCTTGAGAAGTTATATGAGATTATACATAGTAGTATTAAATAAAGGCCACAATAGTATAAAATACTTATCACATGCAAATATCATCCATTCTAGATCATATCATCATTGTTCCTATATTTTTTTCTATTGATAATTTTGGATTAGAAGAAAATTTCACATAGCACTATATCCTATGTTTACTTCTTTGTCAAATTCATCTATAATTTCAGTCTTATGTAGGTAGACTATATCTTCCAATAAGATCAAACAAGTTATAAAAGGAGTACTCCTAAGGTTGCTCTTCTCTTGTTTTTGTTGAGAAATATAGCTTAGATAAGAACTTCCTCACATGTTCAATGTGAATGTGTGAGAATTAGCTTAAGATATTTATGTTTTCAAAAGAGTAGAATTTTTTATATAAATAATTATATTTTGTAAATCACTTTGGTAAAAAGAGAAAATCATTATATTTAGCTATTGAATCTAAAAAGTGTAGTTCATGCGTGCACGACTTAGACTAGGAGTAATCTCAAAAACAAATTAAGATTTTGGTCTCAACTAAAAGTATAAACACAGGTCAAGATAGAGAATTCAAACACAAGAACACTTGAGCAATTGAGCAGGTTGAGCGACCAGGAGGCAAAGTGTTGAGTTTTGTGTACCTTGGGAAGTGGTCCCTTGTGTTTGTGTGTCTCTTCTTTGGGTATGTGTTATATTCTCGTGTTCCATATCACGATTGTGGTTAGTAGTTTGATGTATGCAATGGTTTGTACTAGACCGGACATTGCATGGAGTCAGAGGAGTTACAGTGGTGTATTTCAAAACCGGGGAAGGGCATTGGACGGTATTAAAGAGGTTTTTTCGGGTATTTGTGTGGCACTTGCTAGCTATGGATTGTGCTACCAAGGAGGTTGGGATTGGACGAGTGTTGGATATACATGGCTTTGTGGATGCGGTCTGGGTTGGAGATTTGGATCATGGGAGATCTACAAGTGGTTATGTGTTTAACGTACTTGGAGGAAGCGATCAGTTGGATGAGAAAATGGCTGGTTGTAGTGGCACTTTCAGCTACGAGGAAGTTGGATACATGGCGGCCACTCATGCAAGTGAGGCGGTATGGTTACAAAGATTGTGTTCGGTATTGGGTTGTTCAACAAAGGTATGAGATAGATCATTATTGGCAGTCGAGTGCAATTTTTCTGTGATAACGACAGTATTCAAAGACAAAGCATATTGGTATTCAATATCACTTTGTGAGACATGGTTGAAGAAAAGAAAGTATTGTTGATGAAGGTGGACACTTTGAAAGATGTTGGGGTCATTAATAAAATGCGTATTGCTGTGAGGAAGTTCTCTTGGTGTAGAGGATCCATGGGCATTATTTGCCACGGATTGATGACTATGTAACCTTGCCAACCCATGCAAGAAAACAACAGATGGGAGAATGTTGGGTATGTGTTATATTCTCTCCACAAGTAGTAGTGTCCATTTTTTGCCTCGAGCGTGTCACATTTTGCCTTGTTTTGTGTTGCCTAGATTTTCATGTCCATTGTTGGGTTGTTTTTACGACACATGGTTTTGTCGATGGTTTCTATTTCGGTTAAGTAATTAGGGTTGTTGGCTAATCCAAGCCATTTGGGTTGGGTTTGGGATAATGTTGGGCTCCTATGTATATTGTGTTGTAAACAATGTATCTTTATGAATGAATATATAATATGATAGTTTCGGTTTGGGTTTCTAGAGGAAAAATCTACGTGTAATGTTTGTATTTTTCCATTGTATCTTTTACGTTCTTTTCGCGAAAATCGTTGCGATAAATATTGGCCTGGAGTTAAAATCTACATCTCTAACCACAAGAAATAGTTGATAACTGTACCCTTTTATGTTTAATTTCACATTGACTTTATCCCAAGTCAAAGTGACTATTAATTCACTTTGTGGGAAATGAATTAAAGTCATAAAGCAAACTTAGGAAACTTAAACAAAAGTGGGTTTCTAAGTGAGATACTTGAGATGAGATCTCACCCATGGATTAGAGATGGCTAGAGATGATCTTAGCCATTGATCTCTAGGTTTGGCCTAAGAATGGTGTTGGCCACCTATTTCGACTAAGGGTCCAGCGTCATGTATCATGAAGCTATGTATATGGTTCCAAAAATTTCGAAGACTTATGGCTCAGCAGGGGCAAAATTTGCTTTTCGACACGTATTTCTATGTGTCCAGGATACTGGCTCCCTGCATGGGATAATAATGTAACGGATCGGCATGAGTCATGTTTTAGGTTAGTTGCCTAGGACCTTATCATTAGGGAAGTCCTTTCATCAAATTTTTCCTCGGATAATTAATCTGGCGTAACAGTCCATTTTAATTATCCTTGAGAGACCTACTCTCTCACAATAATCCTCCAAAGTGGTGAAAGGCATTCAGTCGAGCCCAAGGGGTGACTAAGGTTTAGGAATGTTTTAAATGACCATGCTAGACATCTTCGGTTTCTGAGGGTAGTTAAGTTTACTAGTTTTTTAATTTATTAAAATTATCCATTTTAAAAGAATTTTAATTATTTTTATAAAATGTAGAATTTGGTCCTTGAGGATTTTGAAAGGTGTGTGAGTACTCAAGACAAATGGCAAGTGACCCCTCGCACGCTTGGACCAAGTTTCAGCTCAATTGGACAAAAAGTTTTTACTAGGTCTTTGTCCATGAGGAGTCCAAGTCGGTCGAAAATCGTAAATAATTGACTAAATTAAAAACCAAAATTGTAAAAATGTTTGAAGTCATGAGAGAGAGTGGGAAATTTTTTCTAATGTATTTCCTAAGTTGGAAGAGTGATTTTCCACTTAGAAGACTTCCCCATGCCAAGCCAACAACCAAAGGTGAGTCTCCCTAGTGAAGGTGCCCCCTTCTTCATGAACTTAGGGGGAAGTAAAAATTAAAGTGAAAAAAATGCCTAAAACCCTAATTTCGCCCTTTCTATAGCCTAACCTCATGTTTGACAAGTCAAAAGGTGTTTTCCCCCCTTCACATCTCACCCCTCAGACCCTAACTTCGCTACCAAAACCCTAAAGTGTCTCTTCCTTGACTTTTATTACATCTCTTTGGACAATGACACTTGGAGCTCATCCAAGAGGAGTCTTCCTCTCTCCCAAGTATAAAAGTGCCTACCCCTTCTCATTTCTCCATCTATTCTCAAAGCAAGTTTATGCTTTTAAATCTCTCTCACTCCTCTATCTCTTTCTCATTCTTTCTTGTAAATCTTGTTGCAAGTATTTGCAACAACATTTTCTCATTAATAGAAAGCTTTTGGAGGATCTATGGTGTGCATTGGGGAGTCTTCTTGATGTTGTGTTTAATTCATTATTGAGGTGATATCATTGCTTTGTTCTTCTGTATTTCTTGCTTACATTGTCTTGATTAAGAGATCCAAGCAAGGTACTTTTCTTGGGGAAATTGATAGTTGTATTACTATTTCTTTGTGGGTTTATTTTAAAAGAATTTGGAAAGTATTTTTGCAAGTTCTCTTTGATATACTCACCTCCTTATTTGGTTTTGTAGCAAGTCTTCACTCATTTGCAGGTCACTAAAGGGTTGGAAGAAGCAAATTTCAGATATGGAAATTTGCTTATTCAACCAACATAAACCTCAATAATTTTTTTGTTTTCATTTCTATCTTTCCCAATTGATTTGAAACAATTTTCTGTTATGAAATAGTCATCTAAAATCACTTTTTTATATTCAGATTTTTATGCTAAAAAATTATGTTTATTACACTAAGAGAAATTAATGAGTTTTTGAGTGTTTTCTGTTGTTGCTTGTTGTTTCATTGGTTCTCGCCCGAACAAGGGAGAGCCTTGCCCATTTTGAACCTCAAAACACTCCAAGAGAGTCTTCTATAGCTTGGGTGTCAAACCCCCTTCTTTCTATCTTCTTCTAAGCATTCTAAGCAGCCCAAGAGAGTTTCTTGGGCACGTGCGTTCATAAAGTTAAAAATCTATTTTGTAAATTAGTTTAGTTGCCTACACCTTGCAAAGTGATTAGGCTATGCCAATCCATCTGATATGTTAAAGGCTAGATCATTTAAATTTTTTGTTTTGCATTTTATAGTTTTTCCCACTTCTCTCTTAAAGAGACGGTTGTGTGGCTAGTTCAATTCTTTAATTAAGTTATTTTTATTTTCCTTACCTTGGCACAAAATTAGTAGGCTTGTCCTCCTCCTTGTGCCATTGTTGTCGAGGTTGTATTGTTATTTACATTTTGCCCACCTTTGTCCTTAGGCAAAGTTGTGTGGCTAGGCAATTGTTAATTTTCATTTCAAGTTATTTAATTTATCAATTTGTGCCCACACCTTGCACTATACTTGGCTCTGCCAACCTTGCAAAATCATGAAGGCTAGGACTTTTCTTGCTTTAGTAATTTGCTTATTGCCCCACTGTACCAGTATTTCTTTCCTTGCCACTTTTGGATTTGGGAAAGAAAGAAAGGGAAGGGATTGTGAGGCTAGTTTAATTATGCACTCAGTCCTTTCATTCTTTCAATCACCAAAATAAGGTGACTTGGAGAAAGAAAGGGAAAGGGATTGTGAGGCTAGTTTAATTAGGCACTCAGTCCTTTCATTCTTTCAATCACCAAAATAAGGTGACTTGGAAGGCTACTTGAGGTTGAAGTCGGGGACGTCTTCATGGCACTACGTGTCCCTCTTATTGAGCACCCAAGTATTCTGGATCTGACCTGTGGAGCTAGGGAAGGACCTTGTTTGTCCTTCTTCTTGAGCGCCCAGCATTTCTTTTTGGTTGAAGGGATAGGGACTTGGGGTAGTCACATAGTCTAGGATTGTATCTCTCACACCTTAATTCCCCCCTAATTCAAGAGAGACTTAAAATGTACTAAAATCAACCTACACACTATATTCACAACACTTGCAATTTCAAGTTCGGTTATCTTTCTTCCAAGTTGTGTTATTTTACTTTCAAAGCAATTTACTTTCCATGTGTTTTAATTTTCCAAGCATTTCAATTTCAAGCCATCTCTTTCTTTGAGAATATTTACCTATATTGATGCTTCATTGTTTATTGGATTAATGGTATTCTTTATTCAGTTGGATATAATCGTCTAAAGCTAAGTCATTTTATTGTTTCATCCATTGTGTAGAAATTTCATGTTGTATTTCTTTTGTAGATATATGTTGTAATTTTGTAATTAAACTTTGAGTATATTTTAGGCACTGGTGTATTTTTGTATCGTAAAGAAAAGGTTTGCTTGTCATTTGAAAAGTTGCATTTGCATTTGCTTGTCATTGGGTTGGGCATCCTTAAAAAACCAAATTGACTCCTACATCACTAATTCAACCTTGACATAGTTAAATAGGGTCTACCCCCCTTGGCTTCCCTAGGAGTGAGCCTAGACGAAAAAAGTCCATATCAAGGTGACAGTGGGTTTGGACTTAGGCTTGTGCCTTCAAAGACACACCAAGTGGGTTGGAGACTTCTCCACGTTTGTAGGTGTGTATAAGGACGGTAACAGATGGCTTAAGGGGGCGCATAGGGCAAAGAGAGGCATTCATTGTTCACTTGATCACCTTGAGAGTTTGGTAAGGAGAAGTGAGAAATGAGGGTTTGGATGTAACATCCCGCTCTTGCGCGCACTGAGCGAACTTATTCTTTGAGGACACTTGCTTGCAAGTGATCCAAATTATTATACTACTGGGCATTTGATTATGATTATGAGGCGTTATGGATTGATGACATGTTATTTTGCTGTATTGACATAGACAGGTGCTATTGACTTGGTTTTCCTGAGTGTCCAGGATTTTGGACCTCGAGGATGTAGAGGCATCGATGAAACCCCTTGGACTCCGGACCAAGTCAGGGAATGGACAATTGGGGTTTGATTGTTGTATATATGACCTATGTGCATCTGATTAAATGTTATGATTATGGATTTTATTCTGACATGATTCGTTGATGATGCAGGCTGACGATAGCTTGCCGATCAGACTCACATGTGGAGTAGAGGGGTCTCGCACGATAACCAGAGACGTTGAGGGAGAGGTGTGGACAGCACCCCTACCACAGCCTACTAGCACTCTCGTCATGGCTCGAACTATAGGTTAACGATTACCTAGTTCGAGAAAACCCACGATGTCGTGAGGGCCGACTGCGACAGTCGCTCACGATGATTCTACGGGGTGCACAATAAGGCAGGGGCCTTATTCCTTAGAGGCCCTTAGTCTCCCACAAAATCACCTGATGGAGTATTGACTCCAAGGATTTTTTATGTCTACCAAGTCAGTCAAGAGGCGAGTGGCACCCTTGGAGCACCTAGTGCGTCATGAAGGGCATGTCACGTTGTTAAATAATAAATGAATAAACCTAGATGGTCTTAGAGCGAATAAGGTGATGAGAAAGATTTAAAACAATTTCCTAATAAAATGTCACCCAGCCTAGGAAAATAAAATCTAGGACTATGTGATACTTGTGATAAAAAATATATATTTATATAAAAATAAAAATAAAAATAAATAAATAATAATAATAATCATCATTAATCATGTGACGAGAAGGTGGTAAGCAATTCAATTAATTTATAAAAAACTTTTGGGGGATAAAATTTAAAAAGGGGGAAATAATTGTTTTGTTACATATGCTAATTAAAAATTTATTAATTAAAAAGAAAAAGGGGAAAAAGGTAATTTTCTACACTTGCCAATTTGAGTTTTAAATGAAAAGGGAAAGAGGCAAATTTAAAAGAATTAGGAAACTAAGGAAAAAGGGGGAAACATAAAGAGAAAGGGAAACATAAGGAAAAAGCAAAATGACTAACTTAGTAAGGTATCTTGCATTTTAGAACTTTCTAAATTGAACTCAACTAATAAATTAGTAAGGGGGTAAGTCATTAAAATGTGTAAGGGAATATGGGGACACCTAGGAGCGATTCTAGGAATGCTTTTAGGTGGGTGAGGGAAATAGGAGTAATTAAATAATTAATGAAATTAATTTCTGATGCAACAAAAGGGATGGGTGACACATGTACGGGGAGGATTTTTTCTGAATTAAATTATTGAACAATAAATTAAATGGGAATTTGGGAAAGAAGTGACTTAGAAATTCTATACAAAGGAGAGAGGAGGAGAAGGATGATCTCTTCTGTGATGCGTGACGTTACGCTGCAAAATTTTAGACTTGACTAACTTAGCTTGTGGGAGTTGGGATACCCAGCTTGATGAGGAGTGGTAGCTCGGCCTTGCGAGGCGAGCTGAGAGCTAGATGCTCTCTGGTATAGTGTGCGTGGCCCCTTTGCGGCTCGGGGGGCTAATGTAATGTTCCCAAGCCATTATGCCAAGAAACATCACGGTTTTGGGTGTCTTTTTTAAAACATTTTCTGGTTGTGGTATTTTGTCAAACACTTTGCTTATAGTTACGCTTAGGGTTTTACTGATATGTTTATATGTGTGTTTGCAGCTGTAGACAAGAAGATACAATCATGGAACATACCTCAACCATATGCAATATGATAGACAAGCCAAAACATCTCAAATTTGCTTTTATTCATGAAATAGAAGAACCTGCTACAATGAAGATGCTGATATGGAATGCTCAACAGATGGCTAAGAAGATAGACAATAGAAGATAGGAGTTGCTACAAAATGCTCCAATCGAAGATGCCACAAGCCTCCAAAGGCCAAATATCCAATGAAGATCAAGACAAGAAAAGATTTGGCCGTATGAAGTGCCAAAGCCCTAACTGAATGATGCCATGTCCTACTAGAAAGATGAAGCTCCTCAACAATTCGGCCCTGCTGCCAAAGGTGTCCAATCACCCCAAGAAATATGCCAAACAGTAGATCGGGTGATGGCAAGAACAACCCAGGTGCCCGAATCTCCAAGACCCCTCTCAAACCTATAGATCTGAACCTCCTCCAATGTATGGTGCGCCCCCCCTAGATGTTTGAAACCCTAATAATTCGGCCTCTCTCCTAGAGACCTCCAACAGCTCCACCAATCCACTAGAATGATAGATCGGGACACGGCAATGAAAACCCAAGTGCTCAACTAGGCAAAATACCTGCTAGATCCTTAGATCTAGCTATCCTCCAAGATGTCGTGCGCCCTCCTCTTGGGAAATCGTCCCACTCTCAATACAAATGAATCCACCACCAAAACACCTCTAGAGTCCACCAGAATGAGGTGTTGAAAGACCTCTGTGAGACACTCACACACGATGCGCTCCTCTCAACTCTAAAGCTCAATGGAAAGTTAGAACAAATTCCCCCTGCAAAGGTCCACTCGCCTCTGACAGTCAATGAAATACCCAACCCTGCAATCAATGGGTCCCATGCTAACCTCTGTCGAAGATCCCCATGTTGACCCTGCACTATGATGACCCTGCCTGACTGCTCCCTGTATGTATATTGGATCCTCCACTCCCGGACCCTCCAACTGAAATCCCTGTGACCATTGGACCTGCTGTCCAAAAACTGTACCTGTAAAAATGTCTCTGTAGAAGTAGTACCTGTCCAATCATCTCCATGCCCAATCATAATGATCAAGATGGAGAAACTGCCTCGCTCCATAGGGCAAGTCCCTGCAGGCCCACTCCAACCCAACCCACTCCAAGAACTTAATCATTAATTCCGGTTTTGGGTCCCCAAGGCCCTTTCCGGAAATTAAAATTTTAACTTGCAATCTATTGGTTCAAAGGCTTCAGCCTTCATTTTCACAGTTTTCAGTTTCACAAAGCAGTTTCAGTTCTTGATATTTACAATGCAATGATTCCAACTTAAGAACTTACTTTGCAACCTCATTGTTTAAAGGCATCAGCCTTCTTATCTTTCAATTTTCAGTACTTTGGCAACTTTATTTGAGCAAGCTACAAGCACTCAAACGTACATTGCAATACTTCGCTCATAGGTCTAAAATTAACTAATTAGACTTAATAGGACACCATAACTCACCATCTTCACCATTTAAAACGGGGTCGGAGGAAGGCAACGAAAGGTGTTAGGCCGAGGAAGGTCTCACGACGTGTGGCGTCCTTTCCGGGAGTACTTTGATCTTAGGGTTGACCTGTGAAGCTAGGGTAGGCCTCGTTACCTCACTTTTTTAGCATCCAGCAGTCACTTGGTAACTGGGGGAGGAGAGTTTTTGGGTTGACATCTAGATAGGGCTAAAATTAACATCACTTAATCACTTAACTTGATCTTTAGTCTGCAACAATTGGACTTTTACATTACACACTTGCAAGCTCATTGATCTCATTGTCTTTCAATTTACATGCAAGTTGTCTTTTATGTGTTGCAAAATAATTTCTTAAGTGGTTATATCTCTGATCTGGAATACTTCATTTTTCAAGCTTTTTTATATATCTCGTGTTCTTGATTTGTGGTGTGATCCTTCAATAAGTGTGCATCCACCTGGAGGCATTCTCTTGATTGGGTCTTGAGTGCTTTGCATCTCTTGGCCATTGAAAAGCAGTCCAACGGAATTCTATCTATTGTGAACATGCTTGGCTTGATGTGTTGATTATCTCTCGTCTTTGAATATCTTTTTTCCTGCACATTTCAAGCAATTGTTAGTATATTGTATATCTTGTATCTAGTTTAGCTTGTTGTCTCATATATTTCTTTGTATCTAAGTTGTATCTATCTTGTTGTAATATTGTAACTCGTAACTTTACTGTAATTAATCTTCCCTTGATCTAATTGACCCCATTGCCCAATCTTAGGCACTAGTCTTACTTGTCCTAGAAAAAGGTTATGACTGTCATACTTTATTGTTGCATCTGCATCACTGCTTGACATCATAGGCTAGATTCCCCTTGACCATTTAACCAATTAAAACCAACTCCTAGAACATAAACATTAATCTCATCTAGTAACTAGGGTCTACCCCACTTGGCTTCCCTAGGAGTTAGCCTAGACAGAAGAAGTTCAAGTCAAAGTGATAGCGTGGACTTTGAACCTAGGCATTGTGCCTCCGAGGACACACTAAGTGAGCAGGACTTAGCTCATGTTTGCAAGTGTATATAAGGACGGCAACACTCCCCGAAGTGTGTCTCCTCCCTACACATCAATACACCCCTCTGGATCTCACTGTAAACCTCTGCATGTCTTTGTGAACCTCTGCACGTCTTTGTGGGTCATCACTCACCACTGTATGCTCCTGCATACTCAGGTAGTCCCATGTATACCCCTGCAACATCATGGATCTTGGGTGTACTACTAGATCAGCCTCTACATGAAGGTCAATCCCTCTCAGGACACAAATGGAAGTATCATCAAAACTACCCCTGGTTCTGGAGCCCCCATGTGTAGGTAAGTGCCTGACTGTCTCAAAGATCCTCTCATGCGCCCCCGGACTGTAACTCTCCATACTCATCAGTGATCTTATGCACATCTCAGGCTCCTCCATAAACTGGTACTCCTCTGCCAAACCACCAACATCCTCCAGTGATGTGACTGAATGAAGTATCTGGGTGTCCACCAAGATAGGTGAAGTGGATCTCTGATGAATCTGTTGATTAAGGTTGGTTGTCATTGATGTCAACCCTTGAAGAAAGCCCCGTAGCACAAAGGTTTGGGTAATGGACCCAAGATTGTTTGATGTAAATATGACTCATTATTGTTTTGTCATGGTTGATAAGAAGTAAATATGG
>SNQJ01S0026218.1:23801-38395 GCA_010110895.2 Picea sitchensis | reverse complement strand
TTGCATGGTCATTTACAATGAATTCCCTATATAGTTACCAAAACATAAGTCCACTAGAACGTCGTTCACCACTTTGGAGGACATATGCAAAGTGTGAGGGAAAAACTCAAGGGAAATCAGTAAGGCTGAAAAGCCCAACTGATGACCTGAGGATAAAAAACCCCCGATGAAAGGAACTCTCCCAGTGAACCGATCCCAAGGTAACTGACCTAGACATGACTCATGCAGACCTATTACATTATTAACCCATGCAGGGGTGCGGAAATTCCAATTACAAAAATAAGTGCTGGGACAAACATTGCCCTGTAGAACCAAAAGTCTTCAACAACACTGCATCTGACGATGCATATCTTCATGGCACATGAGTTGACCACCGGTGCTAAATGGGTGGTCAACAAGGTCCATGTGTTCAACCTGCTGACCAAAATGAATTCTTGACCCTTTTGCCTTACCAAGTTTTTTGCCAACTTGAGTCTGGTAACTATGCTATTGATTTGAGAAAAATGTTTCTTAAGCACTCTACCTGCCCTTGTTGATCTATCTGAAGGTTTTCGTATAAATTATGACATGTTTTGAGCATAGTCACCATGCTTAGATCGACTAAAAACTTGTCAAGGTAGAAGAGTGTGTTAGCTTTTTAGCTCAAGAGGTACTTCGCATGTTTTTCTTGCATGCGGAAGTTACCTTGTACCTACACTACTAGACACTTGACTTTGTAATGGGTTTTTATAAAGTTGTGATAAAGTGGTTCTTTTATTATACCGGAATAAACATTGCCCTCAGAACCAAAAGTCTTCATCAACACCGCAGACCGGGACGAGATATCTTCATGGCACATGAGTTGACCACCGGTAAGGAAATGGGTGGTCAACAAGGTCCATGTGTTCAACCTGCTGACCAAAATGAATTCTTGACCCTTTTGCCTTACCAAGTTTTTTGCCAACTTGAGTCTGGTAACTATGCTATTGATTTGAGAAAAATGTTTCTTAAGCACTCTACCTGCCCTTGTTGATCTATCTGAAGGTTTTCGTATAAATTATGACATGTTTTGAGCATAGTCACCATGCTTAGATCGACTAAAAACTTGTCAAGGTAGAAGAGTGTGTTAGCTTTTGCCTAAGAGGTACTGCCTTGTACCTACACTAGACACTTGACTTTGTAATGTTTTATAAAGTTGTGATAAAGCGGTTCTTTTATTAAATTGACTTTTAATAAAGTGTACCTTCTAATATTAAAGCGGACTTTATTTCATAAAGTGCAATTCTATGTTATAAAGTGAAAATGTATTCTTTTAATATTTTTAAGGATTTATTTTGGGGTCATGACCCTTTGATCTTGTAAAGTAAATATTAGATCTTGGCCATTAGATATAGATTTGGAGAAGGTGAAGGGTCACTTTCATATAAGAGAATACCTAGGGTAGTGTGAAAGATACAAAGAGAAGGAGATTGAGAGAGATTTCTTGAGTAAGCTTGAGAGAGGCAGTTAGGGCAGCAAAGATGGGGCATTTGCCAAGAGATATTGGGCACAAATAACAAGGGAACATTTCTGTTTGAGTACGCCGAGGATTTTTTTCATCGTTGAGGCCGGTGATCGGGATGGATCCATACAGCTCATACAACAAGGGGAAGAGGGCACAAAATTCGAAGCAAGTCAAGTAACGCCGAAGTCGCTTGAGGGTTTTTCTTCCGCTACGTAGAAGTCAGATACAAAACAATCCATACAACGTACCGTACATGTGGATTCTGCTGTTCAAATTTTTCTCAGGGTCAGACAACAGCATTTAACTTGGCATGAATTTCGAGGCGTAATATGGGGATTATAGGTGTCAGTGTGGATTTCTCTTGGCTCTGAATTTTATTGTTGTTGTTGATATGTATTTTTCCTAAAGTTGAATAATAAATCTTCGCTCACATTGGGGTTTTCCCGGCATTGCTCAAATTTTGAGTTTCTCTGAGTTGAATGGTCGCTATTCATTGTGTTTATTCAACCTGCAAAAATTGCCTAGGAATGTGTATTTTTGCTTATGGTAATTTTTGAATGTGGGTTTAGACATTTCATAGTTCATACAAGACAATTATCTCTAGGTTGCTAAGTGTATGACATAATTATTCACTTGCTGATTTTGTCATTTTAAATTTGTACATGGTATCAGAGCTTGGGCTCTGAGTGACAGTGAGCATTGAGATTTTTTGGCAAGTTTGAAGGGGGAAAATTTGTGATTGTTTTCCTTGAGTTGTGACAGGGAATATGGCTGCATGCATTAGATTTGAGGATCGGTTGGATGGCATTTCTAACTATTTGCAGTGGAAGGTTTGGATGTCTGCTGTTCTCAAGGAGAACAAGATTTGGAACTATGTCAGTTATGTTGTTGTGGCTCCCACAATAGATCCTATTGCTTTGGATTTGCATGAGGTCAAGGAGGCCAAAGCTCAGAGGATTATTCTGGATGGGGTGAAGGATCACCTGATCCCACACTTGGCTGAGAAGAAGACAACCCAAGAGATGTGGGATTCACTTAAGAACTTATTTGAGGCGAAGAATGAAAACTGGAAGATGGCCTTGAAGGATAAGCTACACGATACCAAGATGGGTAAGGAGGAGAGCGTGTCTTCTTATCTTACCCGAGTAGCTCAAGTGAAAGATGAGTTGGCTGCAGTTGGAGAGGTCATATCAAATTCAGAGTTGGTGAGGATAGCCTTGAAAGGCTTCACCAAGGAATGGGAAGTCTTCGTGAAGTGTGTGGTGGGTCGTGAGCATCTTCCAGATTGGAGCAGACTGTGGGACGATTTCACTCAGTCGAAGATCCGAGAAGGATCTCAGAGCAATGGACATAAGATAGATGGAGTTGATGAGAATGTTGCTCTTGTTGCAAAGAGCAAGAAGAAAGGAAGTTCCAGGAGGGACTTGAGTAAAGTCAGATGTTATTGTTGTAACTGTGATGTCCCCACTTTGGGACATCATCACAGTGCAGAGGTTTATGATGACCAAAGTAGCTAGATGGATGTTATAGCAAGTACATGGGTTATTGAGAGGCATTGTGGGGTCCAGCTTGCATTGTTCATCATATTTTATCATTATGAGCCATTCCGCACAGGTTGGCTTTGGTTCCATTGCATTCCGATGATTTCCATGATTTTGACTATTTTGGGCTATAAGTTAATTAAATTCACTGAAGAGGTCATTTTGGGCACATTACTTGGAGGTCATAGTGAGAAGTGACTTTCAGTGGCCAGGGAAGCCACAAGGAGAGATAAGGTGTTTTTCAGAGGTAAAAAGGTTAATTAATTAATTAAAGTGATTTAATTAATTAATTAAATATTAATAAAATGAAAGTCACTTTGGAGGGACAAGGTGAGCCAAAAAGTATAAAGGAAAGGCAAGGGCCTCTACTCATTCATTCATGTATGATCATATTTGATATCTGGCTTCTAGCTAGTGAGCCCAACATTGGGGGTTTTGAGGGTTTTGACTTAACAAACCCTAGAGGACGATTCGGTGGTGAAAGATTCCACTAGCTTGTCCCAAGCTTGGTCTCGGAGATGCAATACTTTCCCACACCATTCTAGTTCGGTTCTACATCAGTGCAGGAGGGTTCTACACCAGCCACAGGCACAAGAAGGAAGAGGGGCGCACCATTGGGAGTTTCCAGCAAGGGGGGCGCACCACTCATTGAAGGAAGGTTCGATCCAGCTGAGGAGAAGAGATTTTGGGAATTCCAGGTATTGGGTTTTCCTTGCAGGTGTCTTAGCACCATTCTTGGTTGTTTCCGGAGGAATTTCAATGGAGGGTTTATTTGTATTGACAGTGGGACGATTTCCCAAGAGGAGGGCGCACCATTATTTGGAGGGTAGCTAGATCTAAGGATCTAACCGATATTTTGCTTAGTTGAGCACTTGGGTTTTCATTGCTGTGCCCCGATCTATCATTCTAGTGGATTAGTGGAGCTGTTGGAGGTCTCTAGGAGAGAGATCGATTTATCTAGGGTTTCAGGCATCCACGGGGGGCACCATTCCTTGGAGGAGGTTCAGATCCATAGGGTTTGAGAGGGATCTTGGAGATTCGGGCACCTGGGTTGTTCATGCCATCACCTGATCTACTGTTTGGCATCTTTCTTGAGGTGATTGGACACCTTTTGTAGTAGGGCCGAATTGTTGAGGAGCTTCAGCATTCCAGCAGGGCGTGGCATCATTCAGTTGGGGACTTTGGCACTTCATACGACCCAGATCGTCTTGTATTGATCTTCATTGGATATTTGGCCTTTGGAGGCTTGTGGCATCTTCTATTGGAGCATTTTGTAGTAGCTCCAACTTCTATTGTGTATCTTCTTAGCCATCTGTTGAGCATTCCAGATCGACATCTTCATTGTAGCAGGTTCTTCTATTTCATGAATAAAAACAGATTTGAGATGTTTTGGTTTGTCTATCATATCGCATATGGTTAAGGTATGTTCCATGATTATATCATCTTGTTTATTGCTGCAACACATGTATAATTCCTCAACATAAACCCTAAGGCCGAAATTTAAGAGGCCAACCTGCATACACAACAATAAAACAATTAATATAGTGGTTAGCTAGTGTTTCCAAGCGAAAAATTGGCTTGGGAACATTACAGTAACAAGTTGGGGCACCTTGCTTCTGATTGTCCTGAGAGGTAGAAGAAGAAGAAGGAACAGGAGGGGCCTGAGACAGCTGCTACAACAACGATGGAGGACTTTGCTTCCAAGTATGACAAGGAATTTTCTTTGGTTACTCTAGTATCCAATGTCGTTGTGTTGGATTTGTGGGTGATATCAGATGGATTGTTGACAGTGGAGCCTCTTGTCACATGACGAGAATTTGGCGAGTATTCCTTATTATCACAGAGACAGGTTTTGATCGACTGGTGGAGAGTGAAGGAGGTATGGCGCGAGCTGTACATGTAGTTGGAAAGGTTAGATTCTGACTTGAGTATGGAGGATTCTTGGAGCTTGATGGAGTTCTCTTTGTTCCAGGGTTGAGGGTTAACTTGCTCTCAGTCTCAGCCTTGGAGGATGTTGAATATTGTACATTGTTCAAGAGGGGACATGTATTTATCTGCAGGGAGGGATTGGACCTTGTGGAACCACAACTGATTGGTGATCGGGTGGGCAGGTTGTACATGTTGCGATGACAACCTTCCAGATATGATTCAACGTCAGATGAGGATCAAGAGGCTCCTGAAACTATGATGGGCCCAAGGATTCAGTCTTTCATTCTGAGAGAAGAGAGAGAGTCTCTTCTGAGCACCGACAGGAGGCTCAGTTGGTGTGATCAAACCGATGCTCGGGGTGGAGTGGATTCTCCTAAGAGCTCAGGGTTCATGGTAGCTGTCAGGAGAAGATCTTCTAGTTCGCGTTTTGTGCAGGTGTTGAGGATGGCTCTAGGTTCAAAGGGAGCTCCTACTGAGCACAATGTGATGGGACAAGATGATGAAGATGGCAGCTAGTACATCCCCCACTAAGAGGGAGTGTTAGCTTTTTAGCTTGGGAGGTACTCCACATGTTTGTCTTGTATGCGGAAGTTACCTTGTACCTACACTACTAGACACTTGACTTTGTAATGGGTTTTTATAAAGTTGTGATAAAGTGGTTCTTTTATTAAAGTGACTTTTTAATAAAGTGTACCTTCTAATATTAAAGTGACTTTATTTCATAAAGTGCACTTATGTTATAAAGTGAAAATCTACTTTAATATTTTAAAGTGATTTATTTTGGAGGGAATGAATCATGACCCTTGATCTTGTAAAGGCAAGATTAGATCTTGGCCATTAGATCTAGGGTTGGAGAAGGTGAAGGGTCACCTTCAGATTATAAGAGAATGCATTGGGTAGTGTGCAAGACGCATTGGGGTTTTCCTTGGCATTGCCTAAATTTCTGAGTTTTTCTGGGTTGAATGGTTGCTGTTCATTGTGTTTATTCCGCTGCAAAAATTGCTTAGCAATGTGTATTTCTGCTTATGGTAATTTCTGAATGTGGGTTTAGACATTTCAGAGTTCATACAAGACAGTTATCTCTAGGTTGCTAAGTGTGACAGAATTATTTATTTGCTGATTTTGTCATTTTAAATTTCTACAGAGTGAAGAGTTTGGCGTCGCTAGGGAAAATCTTGACTGACAATATACAAAAAATATAAAAAATACTTGATTATACAAAAATTAAACCAAGGGGGTGAGTTTGTCTGCATATCAAATGAATCAAACCTGTTGACCTGGTCAATGACCCACAGGTACTCTCAGCTGGAGGGTTTGACCCCCAAGTACTTGTGGGTCATGCCCCAGTCAGCAAGTCAGACTCGCCTATGAGTTGAAACTACTTGTTGGAGTACTGAGTCAGGTCAAACACATGGGTCATGAGTTTGACCTGAGTATGGTAGCTATGGTTTGAGCAAGGATACAAACTGACTTCCTATGAGTGAGGAGAATTTCGAGAAAGATCAAATTAAAATTGACATATTATAGTATGATAATTGATTGGTCCATTCATGAATGAACTTTGGTAAGCTTTCAAAAACACACTAAAACATACTACGATGCTTTCTACTATTCTCAACATGAGCAAATCCCTTAGCTAGTAGTTATACAAACTTAGAAATAGTCAATAAGGAGTACTTGAGGTTCAATGTTATTTAAATTTTTAATCTTGATACTTGGACTGCTGTAGATCCTAGTTTATGAGATTCTGCAAAGCCTATTTATTATAATGTTATACTTGTATACAAGCTCAATATTTATTCAAGAAAGATGTATCCTACTTATATACTTTTAATTATTTATACAATAAACTTATCTCAATGTAATAAGTAGTTCTGACTATACAGGCTTTATTAGGTGCGAATATGAAGATTCTGAAATAGTTTTTTGGACAGTTTTTAATTATTTATATTTTTTTTGGGTATGCATGCTCTGTTTCCTGAACACTATACCCATTGTAACTGTCTTGGCAGTTGGCATATACGTATGAGGATGCGAATTCCAGCAGAAGGTCCACTTGATCCAGTAGCACCTTTAGAACTGCCACATTCTCTTCATGCTTTCAAACGTCTTTCTCAATCGGATGTACTGAATGAGGTTATCAAACTTACTCTAGTGTGCTGTGTTCAAATTGGATTCATATTCTCATTATTCATATACTAGCTATTCAAATTCATGCTGATGCACATTATGTTTAACCGAGTAGTAAAATATCACTTAGCATACTTGCAGATCAGCTGCACAATAGCTATGACTTATGAATTTTTGGATTTGAGATAAGAATGGATAGATGCAATCTAATAGTTTTTTTATATAATTTTGATGACTGCAAATTAGCTTCTGTGTATTTCAAATTAAACTGGTTTCACACGAGTAAGGATCTTTATTTAATCTTCTACTGCACTTATACTCAGTTTTCATTTTATTGCATCCCATTTTAATGGGGTCTTCTGCAGCCTCCCTTTTTGTTTGGATATTATTACTGATTTTAGTCACCAGTCCCTTTGACCTATTTTTCCATATGCTGGTTAATAGTTGTATGCAACCATGCAATTTGATTCTCAAATAAATTTCTTGTAATCAGATTTATCTCCCTGAAGTCCTGAAGCTCTCTCCATTATTCCTCTCCCCATATTTTGAAGTTTGAATACAAATTTTACCATGGATATTAAGATGGATTATATAGGATCTGGTTGGCCTTGTACATTGAAATCAAACTTTTCACTAGAAGTTAAATCAATAATTTGTTATTGATATACACTGTTGGCATGTTTTTTTTTCTATAGGAAGGATATCATACCTTTCGTGGAGGATTTTGGAATTACTTCAGCTTAGGTGAGAATCTACATCTTCAAGAAGCCAGTAATATGCATACTTAATATTCTAGAAGAATTGAAGCTAAAAGTGTTTTTAATAAATCTTGTCTCACATTTTATGTGCACATCCACTTTTCAGGGCACAAAAAATGGTAAAGAGTATTTTTCTAGAGAGCACTAAGTATGAAAAATAATGGTTCAGTCTTATATTTGAGCTTGGTCATCTGTTGTTTCTTTTGACCAATAAACTGCAGATTTTTAGTGATTTTAGAGTTCTTCAAACATATATTCTGTAGCTTCCCTTGCCAGGAATACTCTAACACGGAATAATTATAAGATCTAAGAGTTTCAATTGAAATATCCTAAACGAGAGGTTTACAGTAGAGTGTCAAAATATGGTTTACAGTTGTGTTTTGATTGATACATATATTTTCAATGATTTTAGAATTCTCATGGAATGTTTACTCTATAGATATTAAGGACTGGCTTCTGAACATAGATAACATAACACTAGAGAGCAACTTGTAATAGAGGAGGTTAGTATATGTGCAACCTACTCACACATATATAAATTTAAGAGTCCATGCAAAAGCCATGCATGCATGTATGTAGAAATCCCAAGATACATACATTCAACTTTCAAGCATGTATGCATGTGTGTGTGCATGACATCCATTCAATGCCCATGGTTAATGCAGCCAGGGATTTGTTGTAGGAAGTGTTTATAGTGTGTATCATTGGGTTGCAAGGCCTTCTGTTTGCCAACCAGTGAAAAGAGTAATGTGACTATGTAATGTCCCCATTTTTGGGTTCCCCTGTTCTGTAGTGGGAGATGATTTTCAAGGCTTGTGTCAGTGTAGACATAAGGGTGAGGTTATGTTATTGGTACGCTCGAAGGATTTGGGAGAGCTATATGAGGCCCAACCTAGTCCATTTACCATCTTTCATCATTGGGATCACTTCCGCACAACTCATTCTTGGTTCCGTGGCATCTCGACGATTCCCATGATTTGGGGTATTATCGAGCATAATCTATTTAAATGCACTAAAGGTGTTATTTGGATCATATTATTTGAGGGGACACCTTGGTGTAATAGCTTGTTGGAACTGGGATGAAAAGCTCTAAAGGTTGGAATGATTAGAAAGGGACTTCCTACGTCCGTAAATGTCTTAAATGCTAATTAATCACTTTCCGATAGTAAAAAGGGGTTAAAAGGGTTATACAGTAACTTTAAGTTAAAAAATAAAAGGTGAATAAGGATCATGTTGGATTAAGTCAAAGAGGAAAGATCTAGAAGGGTCATTGAAGGATTATAAAAGAAAGGGTAGAGCTTCCCTTTGAGGATTGTCTTTAGATTTATCTCTTGTTGGAGTGCTCTTATGAGCCAAGGTTTTTGTTGGGTTCTGGCATAAACCCTTCCTTTGTGGTTTGGTTTCGGTGGCGCAATATCCACCCTAGCTAGACAAGGAGGAGGAGGAGGAGGATCCATCCAGGATCTTCATTTTGTGGTTTGTTTTTAGTTTAGATGGGTAGCGACTTGCTTAGGAGGCTTGTGGGGCTTTCTGGAGGTGGCTGTGGCATCTTCCAGGTTTTCGGTTTGAGCATTGTCTATTTAGTTGATGTATTGCAGCGACCATTAGAACTTGTTATTGTTCTGTTCAGAGTTCCATTCATAATAATAATACTCCATGTTGTCTCTTCTATTTCATGTGTACTTGGATTGCATACAATATGTTTGACGAAAGGTTATTAGTAGTATGTATGCAAATTGTTTGTAGAAAGTTGTCAACCAAGTTTTTGGCATAAGAACGTATGTAATGCAAAGTGTTTGATAAAAGTACACAACTAGAAACAACACAATTACACAAAAAAATCATAATATCCCAACCTAGCTCATTTGGGGATATTACAGTGGTGTCAGAGATGGAGATCTTGCCAGTCTGAGGGGAAACATTGATACCAAGGCCAAGTTGGTGGACCTTGTCTCATTGTCTGCTGTGGGTTGTTTCATTCCTATCAAGAAGGTCGAGTTTGCAGTTGGGAGACAGTATGATCATAGCTGGGCCAAAGTTTTGCTATTGAGTTCTTGTGTTGGGCGAATCACATTTGAGAGAGATCGAACTCTCTTCTTCTTGGAGTGAGTTTGAGAGTAGAATAGTCGAATTCTAGAGGGGGGGATTCCATCTCTTGGTAGCCAAAATACATGCCAAGAGGGACCGATTTCCCTTGGTGGAGGTCGGGTTAACCTTGAGGGTCGAGTTCTTCATCTGTTGGATTGAATCCTTACTTGCTAGGCCGAGTTTTGCCATATTGGTTGGGGTCGAGTCTTTGCATGATTGGGCTGAGATTATTGGGCAGAATAACCGTTCTTCTTTGCTGGGGCCACCAATCTCCTGAGCAGGCCGAGTTTCATTGCCTTGGGGTCAAAATATTGGTTGTTGGATTGAGTTTGGTCATTGGGGCCAATTTCTTTACTTGCTGGGCCAAAATTCCTTGCAAGGGAGCTGCCATTTCCCCATTGTGCAGGTCGATTCATGTTGAGGAGGGTCGTTTTCTCTTGATTGGGTCGAGTTAAGATTGTAGGAAGACCGAGATCCACTGCTGGGCGATTTGCTGACCTGTTGCGGCCGATTTATACTCACTTAGGGATGAGTATCTCATGCTGGGGCGTATTCTCCACTCCTGTGGCTAAGCTATGAACTGGAGGCAGATTCATCTTTATGGATGGAGTCATTCCCATCTTGGCTTGCTGTTATATGATCCATTCCACTGCTACATTCAAACTATATCTACATGCCTTTATATCTTTGTATGACAGCTGCATATTTTATCTAGTTACAAGCAACCCTTTGAATTAATAAACATGTCAGATTTTGATATTAAAATCACTGCTGAAGCGTTTGGGAGTTTGCTGTTATACATTGGTGACAACAAAATAAATCTAGGCAACGATAAATTGTATATCTTTGCGTGTGTAAGTGGAATAAACCAACTTACTCACAAACTGTTGACAAAGGGCTTGAATGCAAATTGTTCTTAAAATGATTAAATCATCAAACCAAGGAAATTGTGGGAAGGAGATCAGATTGCATACATACAAGGGTAAAAAAAGATGAAGACAGAGAGGCAGCTCATGGATGAAGCTTCGCATCACATTCAACAAACCAAGAGGGACCTAGCAACAATTAAATACATGCCTTACTACTAGGAGTATCTAACATTGGGTGAGGAGTTCTGTGCAACTATGTCCTTACAAGATTGTTGCACCATTAAGTACGGAAGTTGGCCCAAGGATTTGGACGAGGATTCCTTTAAAGGAAAAGGGCAACAATTGAAGAGAGATGAGCATGAAGGACAGGTGGAGGAGCATGCATCTATCCATGTTGAGGATGGGTGCATAGAGGAAGACCAAAGAACAACCTATGATACACCATTAGAGCTACCCGATCAGGCCAATGACATTAGTATGTTGGATGGGTATGCCTATGATGAAGTTTTCAAATCAACAAAAGATGAGGATGCAACATCTTGTCCTAGTTATGATGACTATGAGGAAATGTTCCAATTAGCCGATGTATGATGCTTATGATGAGGGTTGTTCAAGCGTGATAACACCTACACATGATGAGGATTCAACACCGTATCCCATTTATGATGCCTATGATGATGAGGGTGTGATTATACTTCAATATGATGAAGGATGGGTGTTTGAAAAATTGCCCTGGGATATTGATCTATCCTCTCAAGAGCCATGCGTGGAGGATGGTAAAGAATGGGATGATTTTGGAGGTGAAAACAAATAAGAAATTTCCCATCATTGCATGGTATCATCTAGTGGGTCAGTTGGTGTTGATGGGGATAACATTCTTTCAGATGAAAGTAAATCAGAAAATCCCCTGTCTGACAATTCACATCATGATGATGAAATGAACAGAGACCCTTAGCATTGCAAGATTTGGAGGACTGATTGTTGGTCATAGAGGAGCCTCTTGTGATGATTCCACACGAGAAGCATTCAGAATTGCATATGCTTGATGAGAGGTATGACGTAGAGGGTTTTGACTATGCTCCTGTTTTACATAGTGGGGATCATGAGCAATTTCTTTTAGAGAGCCCACTAAAGGTTAAAGTATTAGCTATGGAGGAGATAGTTGAGCACATTCCTTGTGGACCAACCCACAAGGAAGTTTATGCATCCATGGATTGGGTGGATAGGTATATGACAGACATGGGCACGCTCTGGGATACAAGTTTAGTTGATATTAGCAGAGTGATGGATACAATAATAGGATACAAGATGATACATGACGATTCAGTGATAGCCAACAATATGCAGGGGTATTCATTGGCACGTGGTAGTGTACAATGGAGTTGTGGGGTGTTTTCGCTTGGGAGACCTGTTGACATAGTCCTCAAGCATACCATTGAGTTGAGGTTGCCCAGGATCGGTGAGTGGATGGGTGAACCTCAGGGAGAAGTGTATCCCTCAATGACCGTGCTTCATCTGGGATATCATTAGAGGAGGGCTAGGGAGTAGGATAGTCACAAGTCTACTTCCAGAATTCACTATGACTTCTTGGTCATTCCCTTGGGGTTGACCAATGCACTAGTCACTTTCCAGTCTTGCAGGCAGTGGCAGAGGCATCTATTACTATTATTTGATGCCCTCACTATATGCAGCAGGACATGGGAGGTTCACCTGAGTCTGTTAGGTGAGACATGTGAGATTATGGTCATGACAAAGTTCTTTCATTTGGACTGGGTGATAAGTGCGCAGAGCGCACATGAGGAGATCAAGGCTCTATTTGATCGATTCACTGAGGGTTCAACAACAGACGTCGGGAGTGGTGACCTTCCAATTTGGTGATGGGATCCTGACATTCATCCAAATAATAGATTGCTTCAGATGAGGATGGTGACTGACAGAGTTGAGGCAGTGATTGGTTTGTGTCGTAGTGTGGAAGTTGTGGAGATCTTTTCTAAATGGCGAGATAGTTTTTCCCTCACGATACCCAGGATCGAGTATAGTTGTGGATTGGCAGGTTCTGACTTCACTAAGATGCCTCGACTGTGTATGATTCATGATAGTGGGTATCTGAGGACTACAATGTTTCTGGAATTTACTCTTGGGATGTGTAGGATTGGTTGCTCGGAGGAGTGGTCTTCTGAGGAGTTGATAAAGTTTACATTGTTCATGATTGCCTGGCTTACCAGGGGCATTCAGGTGGATTCTTGTTTTAGCACCTTGCAAATCAGTGCTATGAGCAGAGAGAGTTTCACATGATCCAGGCAAGCCCGAGAGAGGTTAGCATGGAGGGGCTTTGCGGACGTTGTAGGGGAAGATATGGGGGAGTATACAAGTTGTCAGTAGAGCAGGTCGGAGCACACTCATCCCATAGGATTGATGCAGCCTTTGGCCATTTTTGGGCGAGAGTGGGAGAGCATGTTGACAAATTGCATCATAGTTTTACTGAGGGGACAGTGGAAAGATAGTACGAATGCAACGATCGACCAATTCACACTCTTCTAGGTGATTTCTTCGGAGTATGGGACAACACAGGTGACAAAGCTATCTTGTGGAGAGATGTTTAGAGTCCATGAGCATCCCAGAGTCATTGTCAGTGAACGAGACAAAATTCCTTTTCCAATATTAGAGATTAAGTATGGCAGTGGATTTGCAGGTTGTGACTTCACCTGGATGCCTATGCATGCTACTATTCATGGTAGTAGGTTCAACCATTATAGGTATTTCATCTTGGAGAGGAGGATGTAGATTGGGCACGATGGTCGAATGGTTATGATTAGAGTGGGACTACGTCAACATGGTGGTTCCTTTCTAAGATTAGCGCGAGACCTTGGGATTTCAGTATTAGACAGTTCAACATCTGACATAGAGGCGAGAGCTAGTTTTTGCTTTCATGAGATTGGTTTCCTAGTAGAACAGTTCTTGGAGGGGTTGATCGAGTTGTTGCAGTATCGAGTTTCTCTTCTTGTCGGCAGTATTTAGGAGGCCTCTTATGTCAGTATCTTGCCGGACCACGTATTGAGTTGAGAATGCTTCACATCTTACAAGTTGGTTTGGGACGCTGGTATCATTTTTCAGTTTTAGTCTGGTCCAGTCAATGGAGCGTCAGGTTGTGATGGCATTGCTTGAGGACAAGCAATCTTTGGGAAGGGAGGACTATAATGTCCCCATTTTTGGGTTCCCCTATTCTGCAGTGGGAGATGATTTCTGATGCTTGTGTTAGCCTAGACAAAAGGGTGAGGTTATATTATCGGTAAGCTCTGAGGATTTGGAAGAGCTATATGAGGCCCAACCTAGTCCATTTACCATCTTTCATCGTCGAGATCACTTCCGCACAACTCATTCTTGGTTCCGTGGCATTCAGACGATTCTCGTAATTTGGGGTATTATTGAGCATAATCTAATTAAATGCACTAAAATTATTATTTGAATCATATTATTTGAGGGGACACCTGGGTGTAATAGCTCGTTGGAACTGAGATGAAAAGCTCTAAAGGTCGGGATGATGATAAAGGGACTTCTGTCGTCTGGAAATGTCTTAAAATCCAATTAATCACTTTCTGGTAGTAAAAAGGGGTTAAAAGGGTTATAAAGTAACTTTATGTTAAAAAGTAAAAGGGGAATAAGGATCATGTTGGGTTAAGTCAAAGAGGAAAGACCTAGAAGGGTCATCGAAGGATTATAAAAGAAAGGGTAGAGCTTCCTTTTGAGGATTATGTTTGGATTGATCTCTTGTTGGAGTGATCTTGTGAGCTGTTGC
>SNQJ01S0026217.1:66319-94113 GCA_010110895.2 Picea sitchensis | reverse complement strand
TTAGGAAGAAATGGTCTCCATTGCATTGAGTTCTCGAGGGAGAGGGAAAAGCGTTTGTTGAATCTGCATCTTGGTGAGCTGCTTGCCTTGCTGGAGACGTCACGCTGCTCAGTTTGTGGAAGTTTGTCACGAACCTGTTGAGGTTGAGGCTATTCAACAAGTTGAGCTACATGAGAGGATAGTGTGTAGAAGGAATATTTGTGCTTTGTTGCAACCTTGTCGACCTACTTCTTTTGGATAGAAGGTGCTTCGGGTGAGGCTGTAGTGGTTGCAGTGTCCTTTTGTTCCCCTTTTGAACAGATTGTGAAGAAGATGAATTTTGCAGTATGAGATACTACCTTGCGGCACTGTTTAGGTGGAACAATAGTCGGAACTACCTCTAGTATTCTGTAGAGATGACCCCCCAAAGTAACAATGACACTACGGGGTCGAGAATCATAAATAACATGGGGCTTCCATATATATGGTTGGCCCAAGAGAACATCACAAACATCTAGTGGGACAACATCACATAATACCTCATCCTTGAAGGGATGTATGCCGTATGACAATCGACATTGTTGGCTGACACAGAGATCTCGTCCTTGGCGAAACCACCCGATGTTGTATGGTTGTGGGTGTGGTGTTGTCTACAATCCCAATTGTTTGATGAACTCTGCTGAGATGAGGTTCTTTTGTCTTTCGTTATCAACAATAAAATGCAGCGGGGTCCCCTTCACCCACATCTTTGAATGAAAAAGGTGCTCCCCCTCTTCAGGATCTGTTGGTTCTTCTGGTTGAATTGTTGCGGTCGCAACAATAACAGTGGGGTCTGCGTCGATGATATGTCTTTTACCAATATTTTCATAATCAGATTCTGAATCAGGGTTTGGCTCCTTCTCTTTGATCTTGGCCACCAATGACTGTTTTGAGCGATATTCATCGGTGTTATACCAGGGTATTTTGTGGAAATTGCACCATTTTTCGGTGTCTTTCTTCATCTTCCCGTGACCCTTCTTTTCTTGTGGCTTAGACTAGTTTTTAGGAAGTTGTTTGTTAGAGCCATCTTTATCATACTTTGGTTGTTGCAAATTTGCAGACCCAAACTTCCATTTGTTTTGGTGCTTAAATTTCTGCTCAATTTTAACAGCATATCGATAAGCAGCATCGAGTGATGAGATGTCCAGAAAATCCATTTCAGTTTGGATGTATCTATGTAGAGCCCCACGGTATTTCAGAACCAAATGTTGTTCAGAGTCTTTGATACCCAACTTGGTGCGGAAGGTATAGAAGGTATTGGTGAACTCCGGAATAGCTTGGCCCCTCTCTTGCCGCAGTGTGGTCCATCTCATGTACTGGTCCTCATAGTTGCCAACAGGGTAATATTGTTCCTTTACCGCATCCACAAAAAAATCCCAAGTGGGCTCTGCCCCATATATTCCATACTCCATTGTGTAAATTTGCTCCCAGTAAGTTTCCCACCAATGTTTAACATGAGGGAGAGCTTTAAGGTTTGTGAAGGTGATCTTTTCTCTGTCGAAAAAATTGTGAACAGAGAAATAAACTTCTAGTAGATTTACCCATTTGTCTAGGGCTTCTGCATCTATATGTCCTTCAAATACAAGAATATCAAAATTAACTTGTACCTTGAAAGGTGAGGTGCTTCCAAAGTGGTCACTTGATGAATATGCGCTTGTTGCTATCGGCAGGCATTGAAGGATGTGGGAAAAATTATCCATCATTTCATTCCTCTACCGCGTGAGAGCTTGCTCAAGCAACAGATTGATAGGATCATCTGCTCCATCATTTTTCTTTTCTTCCGCCATGGAGGGTTTCTTGGGCGTGTGAGAGAGATTGTCTTCAATAGAGACAAGCTCGAGACCCAACTTGCTATACTTGGACCTCGTCGGGGACATGCATTGAAAATGATCAAGAACAACCTGCTCTGATACCACTGATCCAGATTATTTTCGGCACGAAATGAGAGCGGAGATATAATAAAGAAATGTACAGAGATATCGCAGATATTCAATAATATAATAGAAATGTATCAGAGATGCAACCATAAACATAGATATATATTAATACACTATTTCTATTAATGAAAGAAATGTACAGAGACTGTAAAAATACAGAGTGAAAGACTCGCAAGAATGGTGGCAACTTATCTCTGAGAAGATATGTGACGGCTATTTGCATTCGCAAGAAGATGATTACAATGAGGCTTTGAAAGCCTTTTTACAATAAACCGGAATGCCAAAAACCCTAGACATCCAAAAACCTAACCCTAGGAGATGAAGCGCCAAAAAACCCTAGACATCCAAAAACCTAACCCTAGGAGAGATGAAGCTGCCAAAAGTCATGTGGCCCTGCTTGGGTAAGTTAGTACATCAACTTCCTCCCCCGGTCAGAACTTTGCATTAATGCATCTCTGCTTTGTATGCATGACAGTCTGCTGAAAGGTATCATCGAGAAGATTCATTTTGGGGGCCAATCATTCCTTCATCTATCATTGAATATCAATCTCAAAACCTCATTTGACCCTCAAATAGCTCCCCAAAGTTGTAAACTGCTTAAAAATAGTAAATTACAAAATTGTCATAAAACTCAAGCTTTGGAGCCACGGAAAGTAAGGGTCACTTGATATCCACCTGGATCATATGGATTACAAATAATGCCTCTATGTTTGAAGAAACATAAGTTCCCTCTTTTAAAGTATCAGTCAGGTGATGGGGTTGCTACCTTTCTACAAGGAGGTTCTGAATCAATACATTCCTAGGATATTAGAAGAATTACAAGTGGACAAATCTCATCCTTGGGAACATTTTGAAGGAGCTTGTCAAGGTGAAAATAGGACCGTTGGACTTATTTCACTTACTATCTTTCAGACACACACTTTTTTCATTTCAAAGCTAAGTTAGACAACAGATCTAACAACTTGGGAGAACTAATGACACATTTTTATTTACTAAATTTTTCCTTGGATAGGGGCATGAGTACTCTACAGGTATTTGGTGATCCTATGCTAGTTATAAAGTGGATGAATGGTCAGACACAAATTCAGAACATTGATTATATGTTGTTGCATAGCAACTTAAACTCATTGCTGGAAACTTCTGGGACATTTGTTTCACACATATATTTAGAGAACATATAATCAAGTTGTTGGACAAACTCTCAAAAGAAGAACTTGAACTAATGGAAAGTCATTTTGTACTTTGTCAAGGACAAGATGGTCATTATGATGTAGTGAGAGAGTCTACTCTTCATGTCAGTCTACTCTTCATGTCTTTTAAACAAGTAATCTGCTTTTATGATCCAATATTTGTTTGATACATGGTAGATCGAATCCTTTGAAGAGACTTGACTGAGCATGATATTACTATTTTGACCTCTTGAAGGACTTTTCTGGAGAATGCTTCTAGTACCCATGATTGTAATTTTTATCTTCTAGATTTACGTGCAGAATTATTATTTTCCTTAGTACATTAGATATGCAAATAAAATATATATGTATATGAAGCATATATTCCTTTATACATCTAATATAAAAACCATTATAAAGAGATAAAAAGAAAGATTCAGATTTACACACAAACATAAATATTACAACATGATATTTACATAAAAAATATTGGCTATCATTTTCTTCACCTTAATTTTAAATTTATGCCTTAAAGAATTTGATTCCCCTTGGTGTTTGATAAATCTAGATGTACATTATTACTCCACAAAGAGTTCCATCGGGGACGGGTCCCCGGTGGATGCAGAGGACTGCTCTAATGGCCCCCTGACGGGGACCTGTGGGGACGCTTCCCCATATGTCTCTAATGGTAATGTTAAATTCTAAAGTAAAAGTGGCATTCTTATCTTCATTTTTATCCTTAATTAAATTTTTAATACTACTAATAGTTTTGTGATGTTTGAGAGTGGTTCCAAACCCATCATTGGATCCCTCATATGGAGAAAGTAGGAATTTTAGGGTCCCATTCAAAATTCAACAAAATTAACAATTTTAACTTTTCAGGATTTCAAGATTGGCAGATTACAATGTTCTAATCGATTCTATCAAGAATGAGGGTATGGAACCTGGTATTTAATCAAGACCAATTAAGCTCCTATGTACCCCAATGTTTGTGGTGTTGATTGTTAAACTCTTTGTCATGGCCTTAGTAAAAATGTACCCTTCACTCAAACCATGTAATCATTGATTAGGCATGTTAAGCTTTTCACCATATTTTAAGGCTAGGATTAGGAAGTTTCAACAAAATTGCGTGGTGTCGACTGATGTCCTAGAGGATCGAGGTGCATGCTTTGCCAAGTCAAGACGAGAGGCAAGGATGAAGGATGATACCTGGCGATGTGTATCCCAATTTAAGCGATGGTGGAACATTGTCTATAGCAGAGAGGAATTGGTCCACACATAGCTTCATCCATTCTATCAAGAGGAATAGAATTTCTCTCTAAGAGAGCAGAGAAGAAGCCAGGCACATTCCCACGCCTTGCACATAGGGAAGACACCGAGTATCGAAGGGACCGGGCGACATATTGGGATGTGATCCAGGGATAGTGCACTTATAGATGAGGGGATGTCCTTATGAGTCGCAACATGGTCATATTGGTGTGTCATTGTTACTCATGAGTGACTCCCACCCAGTACTGCATGCCGGGATGACATTCCTTCGATGGTCCCCATGACTCCTAGAGATGGATGTGAGGACCGGTCAATGAGATTGATTCCATGATGGTCATTTTGAAATCTATTTTCAAAGTTCATTGTTTTATCAGTTTTTACGTTTGAGTCTTAACTCTAGACACTGATGACGTCAAACCTTGACTTGTGACTCTTAACTATTTTAAATTTTTGAGTTTAAGACCTGACTAATTCCAATTTAATATTTTAGACTTTAGCATCTACTATTTAGTATTTTGCAAATTAATTAGATTCTAGAATGATGAAATGATAAATTTAATTTTAAATCAATACCACATTTATTATTTTACCATTTATGTTTCAACTCCATTTATGATTTTATGAATCAATGTATTTCAAAATTCAATTTGAATTGAATTTTGAATCATGTTTATTAGTTTATAACTTTATATCATTTTACAAATTTGAATTTTCAATTTAATTAATTTAGTAGCATTTAGTTGTTGAGATTTATGTTGTTGTTAGTATTTAGTTGTTAGTATTGATTTTTTACTATTTAGTCCCTTTCAATCTACTCAATTTATGTTATTGTTGAGATTTATCATTATTATTTTATTTTTAAATTTTTTTATATTATATACATGTGACGCCCCCTCGTCCCCCATCACTTCCCAAAAATCCCTAAAATTTCCAATTACACGCCCCTTGTATGCCTCCCACCTCCTCGTCTCCCGTCCCCCGCCTTGGTGGAACACTGTATATCTATGCTAATTATGTCCAAATAACCAAATTCCATTCTCTCTCCATATAAATAAGCTCTTTGAATTCACATAAATAACAATACTTTTTACTTTGAAAGAGGCACTTTAAATCCAATCCTTTGTTACACTAACAGCAAAAGAGCAAGAGCAAAAGAGAATAATAGGAAAATGATTTGAAATCAGAGCTAACATCTACCTCTCTTCCTAAAATGCTTAACAAAGAAACACCATCCTTTAGCCCACAATATCTATCCAATTTGGCTTTGTATAATATCTATCCAATTTACCTATATACCCTAGGTGCTCTGTTTGTCAATCTGGCTATTCTCATTGCCCTGCCTCTTTCTACTTTTAACCCATGTGAACCATCCCATAATCAAGGTGCTTTTGCTTCTGAAGACGAAAACCTGCAGTGTAACTTTACTCTTCAATACTTGACCTCCAGCGATTGAGTTAGTGAGACAAACAAATCACACTAAAATGAAAGAGAAATTAAAGAAAAGCCCATCCAATGATTTTTTGGTGGTCATTGTTCTCCAGAGTACAGGCATGTATTCAATGGCCATGTTCATACTGCCGAGGGAAGCTTGATCGTGATCATTTCTTGTAGTAGAAAGGGTTCTTCCATGTTTTTTTAACTAATCTTTAAATCTGACTCAGAGGAGAATATTGATTTCTTTCTGATGCTTCAATTATTGAAACTCCTCCAAAATCACATATAGAAATGAAAAAAAAAATGATTTCTATACTGCTTGAGTATTTTTCCCATATTGTCAGTGTAAACCAGCTAAAGCCACAATTGAAGCTTTGTTCGGCTTCATGTCACCTTAATTAGAGAAGCTGATGCCGAGGTTCATTCTGTGCTTCTGTGGGTGACTCTGATATAGATCATAACAGAGCGCAAATCCAGTTTCATGAATTAAGCAAACAACATAATTTCCTTCTGCTGCTTCAGTTATTGAAATACACATTACAGGAGTCCAACATCGAGAAAGAAAAAAAAACATTCGAACCCACTCGAATATTTTGTTTGTAGCTTTAAATGACATCATATTGCCTCAATTGGCGAGGTTGGTGCGTCATCTCTTCTTTCAAACCAAGACTCCTTCCATGTTTCTGCAGGTAACCTTGGTCTTGATTTCGACTCTATCATTCCCTCCCATCTTTCCACCCCACCAGTGATTGCTCCTATCCCGTCAACTCTCATTGGGGACTCCCACACATCAACTGCCTTCTCCTTCTCTTCGCCTTCATCAACATGCCCAAACTGGGAAGGGAGGGCTTCGGAGCCAAAACTTCCAGTTGGGTGAGCAGAAAAGGAAACAATTCTTGATCCTTTATCCAGTATGAAATTATTTACAGTCGCTACTGTTGATGCAGGAGAAGAAAATGCAGAAGCCTCATCTCTACGGCATTCAACAATTGAAGCAGTTTGATGGATCAGTTTTCTTTGATTCTCCAGCTTGGTCTCTGCTTCAGCTTCTCTCCATGATTTCAATGCTTCCTTTAGACTATCAATGGATTCTGTCTTCTTTTTTTGAGCTTCAGCCTTTTTCCATTCACTCAGAAGCATATCCAGGGATGACGATTTCTCTGAACAAATATCTTGATTTCGAATCACATTCCGTTTAATTGAAGTTACTATTTTTTGGTATCCATTTTTTTGCTGTGCAGTACTACCCAAATGAGCAGACTCAATCCTAAGGACCCCAAACCCATCTGGGCAACCCCATTTCAGAGCCAAATCCCATGCTCTCACTCCATTACAATCCCCCACATCCTTTTCTGCACCATTCTTTAAAAGCAACTCCACCATATCTACCTTTACATTCTGTGCTGCATAGTGCAATGGGGTTCTCCCCTTGGAATCCTTAGAATTTACAGAGGCTCCCCTCTTTATCAAAATGCTTGCAAACTGAGTCCTACCTCCTGCACAGCCATAGTGCAACGGAGTCCTCCCAAGCTTATCCTTGACATCTATAACCTGCCTGGATGTGTTCAGAAGCAGAGCTTTCAAGGCCTTCTCATGACCTAAAACAATAGCCCAATGAAGAGGAGTCCGACCTATTGAATCGAAGGTCTGTATTGGGTTTCCTCCTTCCAAGAGTTTTTTTTATCATGCCCACATCATTTGATCTCACTGCCCAGTGCAATTCTGTCACTGAAAACTCCATATCTCTCAATAGATTCAATACGAGAACTGCTAAACTCAAAATCTCAGAAACCCGAATGCTGAATTCAACAAACAGAAGTATTAATCCCTTATTTCAACACCATTTTATAATAACTAGTTGCATGATTACCAGGTCCATCCTTAAGTAGGTAGGTATACTCTGTAGGCAGTCAGATGGGAAGGATGTCATTCTGCATGAGACTTAAAGTGTAAGTGTGGTGGATGCTAAACCTAAATTCATGAGGAAGAACGTTAATGGATAAGATAATTATAGAGGATCCGTTACTGATGTAGCCCACCGGCCGTGTGGAGGTGGATGCAACACTTTGAATGCAACAAAACTAAGTTCCCTGGTCAAGTCATTGGTCTATTGAGTATAAAAACAGGAAAACGGTGAAACAGGTCCATCGTGTCTGAAATATAACGAAAATTGCCTAACAATTGTTCCAGGAGATGAGATGTCGTTAAATGAGTGAGTGTCAACTGGTCCAAGATAAGGTGATTAGGCTATCAATATAACATAACGACTAACGAAAGGTGATTAGGCTATCAACATAATATACAAGTTGCGTAAACAACGGTTTGGTGGAGTGCAAATGAAGCATAGAGAAGAAGGATACACGAGTTTTAGGTATAAATCCAATTTATAGCTACCTACGAAATTGACAACTCATTTTTTGGATTAAACCTATGCAATGGTCCACTATTTCAGTTGATCACAACCACATGTCCAAAGTTGAGTGTAAACCATGAACAAACCAACTCCATATATTATTAGTTCAGTGTAAATGATTTAGTTTTGGAGCTGGAAATACTTTCTCATGCCAAATAACCCTACTTCAACATATCCACTTTTTTTTTATGCTCACCATCAAACATGGGAAGCTTAGTCTTCCTAAGTTCTCCTTGAATATTATCTATCTCGTACCTTCTCCTTTAATGGAGACAAACTTGGATTGCTTTCTGACCCAAAAGATATATGTGCCCTTTTAGATAAATGCTTAGGTGAGTGATGATGATGGATTCTATCACCTTTGAAATGTCTATTGTTTGTGATATCATCCCTCTTAACATGCCTATGGTCATTTGAGTTCCTAGCACTAGACTCTCATTCAATTTCCTATGGATTATTCAACTTCTGAAAAAGCTCTGTAGTGTTGATTTTTTGATTTTTGTCTCCTTGGGATCTTATCATCTTCTCATTATTATCCATATAACTCTACACTACCCTCTTAAAACTTCTCATTGTTTCAACCAACTCTCTGGACTCTACTCTATCCCCTCTATGCTCGTTTGATTTAGTTTCTGCATTTCCCAAGCTGATATGCATACCTCTTACATCATGGCTAGATGATCCTTATGCATCATCCATCTTTCTAGTCTTCATTTCTAAACTTGTTCTATTTTGATTATACCCCTAATTTTGAAAAAAATGTGCAAATAAATTACCGTTAGATAACATCATAGGAAAATTGATTATATTTTGCAATTTTGGAAACATTATGCCTAATTCTCGCCACTTTCATGCCACCAAAACTCTCCGATTTTGAAAACTTCACTCAAATTTCAACGACAATCCCATAGATTAATTCTTCTCCCTGATACTCAATGTCTACTCTCTTGCTCAATCACAAGGAATAAGTAGTTATGGCTCAGCCAAGCATTTCTCCTCAATTGTTCCCTTCTCTCATTGGTGCAATTCTATTTAGAGACCAACTATTTCCACCTATATAAGAAAAACTAGAAATAACCAAGAGAAGTTTTATACTAGGTGTAGATACTAATTATGATCACAAGGACAAAGAAACCTTCAAAATGAAATATGGCACCACTAGCAAATTTTGCATCGATCTCAATTTGCAACTATGTCCTTTTACACTTTTCCCATACTTAGAAATTTTAGCCAAAATTAGCTATCTCCCAAATGGAGAAAATTAAAATCCCTACTAAGACAAACTTATCTGAATTTATGAGGAGGTTGTTGGAATTATTGCCATTGATGTCAGGATATCGATGTCATTAATGTCATATCATGACATTACAATACACACACATACACATATATATTGAAAAATGTTGTGTGTCTTGTAATGTTGTAATATGACATTAATGACACCATTAATGAGGTTGTTGGAATTATTGTCATTGATGTCAAGGATATCGATGGCCACAATGTCATATCATGACATTACAATACACACACATACGTATATATATTGAAAATGTTGTGTGTCTTGTAATGTTGTAATATGACACATCGATTCATATGGATTAATGAGGTCATTAATGTCATATTACAACATTACAAGACACGCAACATTTTCAATATATATGTGGTTGCAGGTATTGTAATGTCATGATATGACATTAATGACATCATTAACCCTTTGACACAATGGGTGCATGTGAAAAAGTAAAAAGTGAATTGGTGGTTTCAAACCCATGGTTTGAGGTATTTTCCCATGGTGTATGGGGTATTTTCCCATGGTATTAAACTGAATCATTTAACTAAGGGGAGACATGTCCATCCATAAAGGGTTATGAAAAGTATAAAAAGAAATCATTGAGAGAAAACGTGTGTGAAAAATGGATTAGCAAAAATTTTGATTTATGGAATTAGGATTTCAAAGCCATCTTAAATTTTCATAATAAATATTTTCTAAGATGTTTTAATACTTTGAAATTTGGAAGAGACAGAGTAGAAATATTTGTGTACATGGGATACAAATTGTGTATGTTGGTTCACGCGGTTTGGAGATATTCCCTATGGAAGTTAGATTTCCTAAATGCTCTTTAAATGAGATTCAAATATGTCATCTTGGAACTTTTGCTATAACTTATTTTTGGGATGTCTCTTGCACTTTGAAACTTTGTAGAGAAAGGAGAGACATTGTTGTACATGTGGTACAAATTTTAGATGTTAGTTCAAGATACTTGCTAGATATTTCTGCTCGTTTCTACTAATCACGCTAGATGAGCAAAATAGAGACCTTCGTGATGTCTTTGCGTTCACCAAGGCGTAACATCTATAGCAAAGCGAAAGAGCGTTAATAAAAAGCGTAAAACAAAAACAAACAATCTAATCTAAATACCGAAGCAACACCATCTGGAATAAACGTAATATCAAACATGAGACAAGGGGAAGTCCACAATGGTTCCAGTTTTGATCTATTAGGGGAAACCGTAGTACACCGAGGGCGTAGATAAAGATTCCTCCCTCTTCCAACTAAGGTCCTTCAATCTCAGGGCGATTGCGTTTTCCTTAAAAACGAAAGGTAGAACCGAAATGAACGGTGAAAGAACTCAATTAGCCCAGACCCATGGTCATCAAGCGGACCGAAATTCAACTGGACGCTGTAATCCTTTGTATGGAATTCTCTCACCGAAACAACGAGCCTTCACCGCCATTTATAACATCTTCCAGCGGTCACGCACCATTCCTGCAAAACACACGGTACCGCTTTTAGGGTCTAATTAAGCCATTAATTCATTAATTTATGTAACCGACCAACTGGATGTCAAATCATCCTATGGAAGGTCCATTGGCTAACGTATTTAATGCTACCAGTACAGACGCGCGCTGCTTTATGTGGACAACAAGGCGTCGGCGCTTTGCCGCCGCTATCACAACACGTTTTCATCTGGCGATACCGCGACCTTACCAATGTAGCGCTTTTCTAATTTTGTATAATTTTGACCCCTTCCGAATGTCAGAACTTCTATCTGCGCTGCTGAATGACCTATTGTTGTGTTGATGATGCGGAGTTCTTGTCACTGCGTGCGGACGAAATTTCAAGATAACATTCCATGGATGAGGAGGTTAGAAGCATACGATAAATAAATCCATCAATGTTTCTTCACCGAGGTTGTTGGTGGGGAAAGCAATGGTGGGACCTGGCGGAACGATCCGTTGGAGGAAAAGGAACCGATATCTCGACCTCCTGAGAGACGTGCATGAAAAAAAAAAAATATACAATCAGATATTAAACGAAGCGGTATGCCCGGCGCTGCGGATGTAACTCTAAAAGATACGGAAGTGTTGGGTGTAGATTGTACGCCTCGTGGGCTGTGAATGATAAAGGTGTAAGAGCACCCGTAAGGAACATACTCCAAATAACGGGTAATGATCGCTAGGATAATTGGTACGATACGGCATTGATGGTCTGCCACGCTCGTAGGTCTTCGGCAAATGATGACTGCATTAGTTGCAAAGGAGACCCACCATACCATTAGAAAGAGGTTACGCCGAATGTTATAGCTAACGCATGTGGAGTGAATGTACTGTCGCCCCAGATCTCACAATACGAGGAAACGAGGATCAAGATAATCGGCCGCCTTCCGAAAAGGCCGATGTCGATAAAAGGGAAATGGCGACCGGTAGAAGAAAAGGGCTCCTGGAATCAATCGGCATGAAGGGACAGAGGTACATGGACTAAGTCAAGAAGTGGTGACCTAAGACTGCTTTTGGTTGGAGGATATATGGAAAACATAGTGGCCGCAACCGTGTAACAATGGTCGAGTGTCAGGATGACGACCAGTATGGAGTTGCGCCAGAAGGACAAGGTAAACAAATCAGAGGGTAGAGGCATCCACCCGGCAGGGTGCTCAAGATATGATCGGCGTCTAAGGGTAAAATGATGCATTGGTTCAAATCCAGGTGACATAACAGGCGGCTGCTACCGCTGACGCATACAAAGAATGTACTGACTGAAGGTAAGATGTTTGTACAATAAATAATAAATAATAAATAATTTAGGAAAAAAATGTACAAACATCGGAAACTAAAAATTTCGCTGGAAAAAAAATGCATGCCCTAATGAGAGCAGAATTGTTATGAGAAACCGATGAAGGTAAATTCCATTGGCTTCCATGGAGGTTGGTGAAAATGGGATAGGTCTGCGTACGGACAAACTGGATGGCGGAGGAAATGGTGGTTCGATCCCCGCTGGGCGCGTAAAAGAACATAAACCATAAAGCTGAAGGATTTAGAGTCTGTGATAAATCCAGCAACATGAGAGAAGTATGTATTAATTTCCATGGCTACGATGTAATACTCACCATGATTCCCATCCCTAAAGGGTAAAACGGCATGAGTGTCAAAAAGTTCAAAAAGGGTACCCAAGGAACGGGACAACTCATGTAGGTGAGGATGCTGGAATCGGCTTCGCGCATCACATGCAAAATGAGGTAAAATCGTGAGAGCCAGAATGAGGATCCCAAAGGCTTAATATCGAGGTGAGACCGGAGATGTAAGGTAATTCAAAGGGATAGGACGGCATGCCAAGGTCGGATATATACCCCAGTTGACATGTCGATAGATGTCGACTGGCACCGCATTATAGAACAACCGGTCACCCAAAGTGAACAATATCCCAGAGAACAACAATATGAACATGTATTAGATAACGACACCGCACAGACCGGCCATGATATGAAAAGGGTGTCCCGGGACCTGTGATGAAAAGTGGGCCCGTGGACAACCATGATGTAGGCTGACGGATGTCGATCCCCAGCGCTTCCAAGACTACCGAAAATGGACGCTCTGGCCCTTAATGGTGAGGGAAGTTTGGCAAACCGCTATAGTCGAAATCTACATTGCCACCTTCATTTGTACCTCGCCGCTACAAAGGATTCCGTGAGCGCATCCGCAGGAGATAGAGCTACCCGCCAGAGAACGGTATGTCCGCTTCCTGCGCCAGGTCTGTGTTAGTGATCTAAAACGCCCATAGCTATAGGTATTGCAACTTTAAGCGTGGTAGCAACGCAATGAGGAGGTTTAGGGCCTTTGGTAGAGGGTGGGCGACAAGACGCTGGCTTAATCAGTTGAAAGTGCTGCATGAGCCGCCACTAATCACCGAATACCGCCACAGACGCGGCGTCAGAAGCGTACCGCGCTTTGAGCTGCCAGATAGACGGACAGCGCCGCTTCCAGTTACCAGAAGCCAGAATCGCCAGCACTTTGAGCCGTTTATGGGAAATCAGCTACTACGCTATCAGATACTTAACAAAGCGCATGTGCGCTACCAGATAGCCAATGCGCGCATGTGTACTTCATGGGTGGTGTAAACCGCCTTGGAGGCAAGGCTTTGGGTTAAAAAATTCATTTGTTTTGATATGTTGGTGATGAGCGCCCAGCTAACGTAGGGGCCCGGCGACAGTGTAGGCGTACCGACTACCTCCGCCCGGTAAGCCCGACATTCAATCGCCGCTGGCCGTATACCTCGGCGATCATTGGACACCGGTAGCGTAAAATAAGAAGTGAATCGCAGAACAAAGGGCATCCCATACCGCCCAGCCAATCCGAAGTAGTGACATAACTAACGTCGGGTGACGTTTGAAGAGGACGCGGTGGGCGTATTGTCTCCGGAAAGTCACGGGCTGACTATAGCTAACTTCATCAAAACGAAAAGGTCAGCAATGATGGGTGTAGCGCCATAACGTAATGATGGTACATGCGACCTATTCAACCCTTTACCAACGCTGATAAGAGTAGCAGTGAGTGGTGTGGGGTGGGCTTGGGGGAATCAAATCTCTTTAACCCGCAGTGATGGGCAAATGGTTGGTCGGCGGACCGCCTTCCCGCTACAGCGCTTAAGCAGTGCGGGATGCTGGGGACGGGAGCAACGCGTCTTCAGCTTCTCCCACCCCACCGTGGGGGTAGGGAGAATGGGGGTGCAGTGGGGCGGGTGGGTGTGAGAACAAGAACGCCATAGGGAAGCCCTCCTGCGGGCGGGGACCATTCGTGTGGATGTAAATACCAATAATCGGGATTGCTGGCACACTACAAGTTGGTAGTGTAAGCTGCTATGCTACCCTCGAAAGCTTGTACCCAGTGTGGTGGGTAAAAGAATGGAATTTGAGTGAGGGGTCGAGGAACCGTCTCCCAAATGGGTTTAGGCCCTTTAGGGGGGATGGAATCGTGGACTGTGGGGGTCGACAAATACGCAGGAGGCTCCTGTGGGAATAAGGTCATGGGATCGCCGGGACGCTGCCGGGGAATGATCAAATCGAGCTTCCCGAGGAGGACGAAAGACCTCCATGTGAGTTGGATTAGATGTAACGACGCATACCTTGGATTAGGGGGAAGGAGTGGTGGTGCTCCATGGTATCGGCCCCTAACAAAGATGGATCTTTGAAAATCTCAGGACCCATCTCAACGAAAGGATGCTACGGCCTTGATTGGTATGGATAAGAGGGAGAATGTTGTCATATTGGACGATGGCTCATTCAGACGTGTAACTTATCGATGGTTACAATCTTTCCGTTGTGAGGGAACATGATTGTCCGAAGATTGATGATGCTACTTCCTTCATATCATACATGTAGCTACATCTGAAATGATATTGTAATCAAGTGGGGCGCCGATAACTTCAATGTCAATAGAAACGGTTTTTCCCGAAGTTCGACGGGACATTTTAAAGATTTCCTCTGGATGCCGATCTCCGGCCATAGGTCAAGTAAATGATGGCGGAGAGGGTAAGAGCTCCAACCAAGTTTGCGCTTTCGCTAATCGCTTTGACATGATGCCTACCCATAATGCATCGATGGATCAACAGATAACTCAGATTTCGAAATCCGGATTTGAATAGCGAACGGCCATGTAAAAGACGCGGTTGTGTCGGACAAGTCCTGAGACTTCAAGCACCTACGATGTCGGATAGCCAGTCGCTCACCAAGCCGTAATTTCAGTCTGTGGTTGTGAACATTACGCAGGAATGGTATGCGAGGGATGCGTAATGGTGGTCTCTCAGCAGCAGATCATCAACGGGGTCCCGCTGGTGGTGGATTTGTTTCGAGATGCAGGGAGTAGACTCACCGGGTTGGGGATAATCGACGACACGCGGTTTGCGTAAGAATCTCTTCACCGGGTGAGGAGAATCTGTTCGGCTCACTGGATTGTTGGTTTGCGGATATTGTCCCATTTAGTGGGGTGCGCTCCGCTAAAGCCTATGGCACCCGATGTGGAATAGGATTTCCGCGTAACACCGCTTTATATTGTTGTGCATAATATTGTTGTGCCCTCATCAGGCGTGCTGTGCAAGGGTGGAGGAAGATTCCCATTCTTCAACCATTTGAAATCAAGATCCGGGGCAATGGTATGTAATGGCCATACACTTTGCCAAAAGAGCAATAAGGGCGGAATGGTTTTAACATCTACCATGCCTCGCTGTTATTGCCCCCTTAGCTCGTGGTCCCTTTGGTTCTCGCTGACCCCCTGTGGGTTGCGTTGTGGGGATGATTACCGCCTGGACCCTGATTGTTTTGGCCCCATTCCTTCCTTTCCGCGTACGTTTCATTATCGGATAAGTGGCTGGCGTGAGATTTAATTGTCTTCGGCACCGGGTATTGTTGAGTGGCCGAAGGTTGAACAAAGTTTACCCCGCATGAGGATGTGGAGGGTTTACGGCTGTGGGAGGGACCGTGAAAGGAAAATGGATGTTGCGTATAATCGGGTCCAGAGGGTACATAGGGAAGGTTGTGTGCTTCTACCAGTACCCATATATAGGTCGATGATGAGGGAGTACCAGCCTTGTGGAAATGGGTGATGTATGGGGTGCTCTGCGGAGGTCCACCGCGGGTGGAGACAAAATGTGGTATTGGAATGTTGGTGAGCGGTGGGGGTAATAAGGAGGCCCCATAAACCGGCTAGCGGTAATATGCGTGCCATACATCTATTGTTGGGGTTAGTGGACCATGGTGTGGTGGTAACCTATGAGTCCGTCATTCTACCGATGGGGCCATCCCAGTTTGTCCCGGCCAAATGGTGGTCGGTAGATCACCGTGGAAGTACCGTGTATAAGTATCCGACTATGCATAGATGAGATCATATTGTTGGGCCTTTACCGATGGCTTCTCTCTTCACTGATGGAAGGTGGAAGTGACATCTTTCCAAGGAGAGAGACAAGTGATCGCTGTTCACCAAGGTAATTGTTGTTTGTGAGCCTCGCTTTACACAAATTCACGCCGCCTACCACTCATGAATGTGGTCAGCAACATGGGTGGCTGAGGTTTGTTTGGTAGTTGATAGTAGTTCTAGACCATTGTCACGTCGGATGGGTAATTGGAAAAAGGTCGAAGTTGGCTTTGGCTAATGACTCAAAGGTTGTGTGGGACCCCGATTTTTCTTCTACATACCATTTGGTCGATGGGCCAAGTAAGTAAGCAAGCAAAAGACGTACCGATGTAATCTTCCTAATGCCGCTGGAAGAACAATTCATAGGTAAAAAGTCATGACATGATTGGAAGGGTTATTCTCTTCCTTCAAAACTTTGGTGTTGTTCCTAAGGAATTTTGGTTGCAGGCCATGTGGGTCGTGCAATATAGGATCATTTGTGATTTTGTGAGATCCTAGAGCATTGAGAGAGGCCCGCATGGTATCCTCAGAGTGGTGGAGGGTTAGCTCCGCCCATGTTGTGTCGTGAACCCATCCTGATGGGGACTAGATGGTTGGTGTTCCCTCCTGAGAGGAAGAGGGTCCCCCGCTCCGTGAGGAGGAGAGTGGGTGGATGGAGAACCTTGAGGTAAGTTGACCCAAGTAATGTGGTGGTAGAACCAAGCAAAACATCCTATGATAGTAATAACTCTGTGAGTGTGTGGAGGAGGTATCGATGAGTGGGTACGACCTGATACTCCCCCTAGTATAGGAGGAAGGTTGAGTAAGCGCCGTGAACGACGGGTTCCGTGGTTCCCCCATGATGTTGGGCTATTTGTGTGAACGTGGTGCAATAAATGGTGAGAGAAAATATAGACACAAGATCTTTTTGCTGTGGAATGTTTACACCATATATATATCCAAATCAAACTGTAATCAGATATGTATCATACATAAAATGGAAAAGAAACATATATGTGGGTAAGAGAGTTTCGCCCCGCTAGAATCAAAAGAAAGCAATGCTCATGTCCTAGAAGACGTAACGCCCTTCCTTCCCCAATAGCACTGGATCTTCCAATAGTTCTCAACAAGTAATCAAGCCACCGGAAGAGACACTAGTGAAGATTGGAATAACCGGTTATAATGAGGGGTAAAGGGCGCAATATCCCGAAAGAAATCCAAGGATACCTCCCACGCTACTAATAAAATTCATAATCAAGGTGCTAATCGCGTTCTACAACCGCCACCTCGGTAGATGTCCTAGAATTGGTCACTAGGGACCTCGGTCCAAGCTGCATTTAGATTTTCGCCTAAGAAATGGGTCACGGGTCGGATCCCGTCCCTCGAGAGGTAAGGCCTCAAGGGGACGACAACAACCGGACCTCGGCCTTCACCCTTCACAAGTATCTCCCCCGCCTATGGTGATTTCGAACGTACTGGACTTGGAGGATTTGAAAGTCCCTATTTGTCAACTTCTATGTTTGAAGGATGTGAGAACCAGAGCAATGTGGAGTTATTTGGATGCCTATCCCCTCGAAATCCATCTAGACTAAAAAACTTCTTTTGAAAAATCTCCCTGGAGGAAATCTTAATGAGTTTTTAGAAAGTTTTTAGATGAAATTGTTTTGCAAGGTTAAAGTAAAAACCAACCTCGCTTGATTAAAAGTGGAGTGGATAGTCCTGCCAAGAAAGGATGGGGTGTTTTCATAATCCCTTTGAGGAAACCTACTTGAACCACGCTTCTCGAAGAGGCTATGTGAGTGCGAAAGTTCTTTTGTGTGTGAGTGAAAAGTGTACTGCATTTTAGTTATTTAGATGTCACCCTGCAGCATGTGGACATCGCTTCGTCCTTTACAAGAGTTTGTTAACCAAATCAACTAGATGCCATTGGTACAACCTTTCATGGAATTTAAAAAGCCCTAGAAAACTAGTATGTGGACATTGTGGTCCGCTACTATCCTTTAACTCCTATGTGTGAGAGTTAATCTAGGCATGAAACTATCCTAGATTGGAACATGTGGGCATGTGTGGTCTGTCCTTTAAACTCTCCTAGTTTTCAGATCTAAGAAAGCAAAAATTCAAACACCTTATTCTAGCTTTGTTGGACATGTGGGCATGTATGGGCCCGTTACAAAAAAAAAAATGAAACTAAGAGGGTCTCAAAAAGAGCCGCTGTCCTCTCCTAAAGTTTTGAAATTTTGTTTGAAAGGAGATGAGATTGTTTCGCACTTTCGATTCTTCGGGTCGCCTCGATGGCGCGAGAAGAGCATACCTGCGATTATTTGCAACTTCTAAAATGTGAGCTTAGATGTGATTAGAATTTATGTTCAACTTAGATTTATGAAATCAAAGCAAGCCATCCACGCATGTAAAAGAAGGGAGAAAGTGATTTTTATCCACCTAAGTGCCTATGTTTGCTAGATTATCCCCTCTTTATAAGTTGAGGGGCTATGGTGTTGTATCTGTGTAATATACACGCATATCATTCTTGATAAGGAAACCAGTCTCCCACATCCAACCTTACAAAGTTTGATTCAAATGCGCGGATGTTAGAATGAACAGAGGCGCAAGCGCGCGCCTGTGTGGTGGAATAACCACGCGCCTTGAGTTTGTGATCAAAAAGAAATTCGACCAATTTCCTTCGATTCTCATTGCGGAATCGACCGTCCTGTGGTCCGCTGGAGGCCCGCAGTTACTAAAAACAAAAAGGAAAGCGAATTCAACCCAATTGAAAGAGGATTTAAAACCTTAACTCCCCAGTAGAGTCGCCAATCTATTCTCGGTCAATCTGTCAACAGATGAGAAAAAATAGAGACCACTGCGATGTCTTCTGGGTGTATCCTACCAAGGCGCAATATCTATAGCGCTATGAGTGTTAAAGAAAAGTAGAAAACAAAATGTAAAAATCTAATCTAAATGTTTTACAGCTAAATAATGATTCGAAATAAACAGAAGACAAAACATGAGACAAGGAAGTCCACAATGGTTCCAGTTTTGATCTATTAGGGGAAACCGTGAAAATACCGAGGGAGTAGAGATAGATTCTAAACCAGAGTACACGCTGAGGGCAGAGATAAAGATTCCCTCTCCCTCCAATGGAAGGTCCTTCGAATCTCTCAAGATTGTGCTTTCCTTACAAAACGAGTAGAACTGAAATGAAACGGTGAAAGAACTCTGAATTAGGCTGTACACTGATGGCTTGTCATAAGGACTGAGCTCTGAATCTAGACAGCGTAACTTTGCATGGAATTCTCTGCTGAAACAACGAGCCTTCACTGCTATTTATAACATTTTCCAGGCGGTCACGTAACTAGATTCCGGTGTAAACACGGTGCTGTTTAGGTTTCACTTAAGCCATTAATTCGCCGAATTTGCAGAACCGACCCTGATCTGGATGTCAAATCATCTCGGTGGAAGGTCCATTGGCGATCGGGAGGCCGACTTAAGCATTTAATGCGCCGTATTAGCAGATGCGCGGCTTTTTATGTGGACAGTCGCGCGTCGGGCGCTTAAGCGCGCACAACACGTTCTTATCCCGCGCATACGCGCGCACCTTACTAATGTGAAGTGCTTTTCAATTTTTGTATAATTTTTGACCCTTCTGGAATGCTGTAAACTTCATTCTGTGCCATGAATGACTTCATTGTTGTGTTGATGATGCGGAGTTCTTGTCGCCCTGTGTGGACGAAATTTCAGTGATAACATTGCCTATAGAAGTTAAGGTTCCTCGATGCTCCTCAAATCAATTTCAAACATGTCAGCTTGACACTTTTTCTATAACTTATTTTCTAGGATGTTTCAAACCTTGAAATTTTGCAGAGATAAAGACAGGATCTTGGTGTACATGTGGTACCAATTGAAAATGTTGGTTCACTATACTTTATAGGATATGCTCTATGTAATTTAGGGTTTTTGAATGGTCCTCGTATCCATTTCAAACAGATCAACTTGACATTTTCACTATAACTTCGTTTATGGGACTCCTTAGATTGTGAAAATTTTAGAGACTAGAGTAGACATACATAATTACCTTAGGTAACAATTTCATAATAATATTTTCAATATTGGATACATGTCATGTTGTACCATTTTTTTCTTTAGAAGAGGCCCAAAACAACAACCTTTGGGAAAGTTTCCATTTGGAAATCCAAATTTTAGTTAGACATGGTAAATGAAGAAGTAGTGAGAAGACCTGGTGAAGGTAGAAGCAATGAGTATACTTGGTAAAGGAAAAAACAGTGATAAAACCTAGTAAAGGTAGAAATAGAAAGCATACTCGATGGAGGTTGGTGCAGCTCAAAGATTGATGTCCTTTGCTATGTTGGTGCTTAGTAGTGGGGATTGGTGTCTCCAGTAGATTGGTTTCTATGAATATAGGTAAGAGATGGTGTCTCTTTCTAAGTTGGTGCTTAGCGATGGGGATTTGTGTCTCCATTAGATTGGTGTCTATGAAGATCTGTAAGAGTAGGTTTGTTCCTACCAAGATTTGTATCTGTGGGGATTGGTTTCTCTAGTAGGTTGGTGCCTACAAATATTTGTAATAGTAGGTTGGTGTTTAGAAAGAATTATAAAGAAAATTTCTATGGTTTTCTCTTGAAAGAGTTTCCACATAAATCATGTGTTCAATGTTGTGCAATTAATATGTGGTCGTTTTCTTATGGTTGATGAATGTTTGAAAAAGTAAAAAAATGTTTTATATTGATTCACCCCCCCTAGTATAAGTGTGTTCCTAACAATTGGTATCATAGTAGGTTCCTTTGAAAACCTTCTAACCACTAGAAGGTATATCTTGGTAGCACACATGGACGATCAATAAATGTTGTCCACAAACAAGGCTCCATTGTTTGGCAGAACAAACTATTCATTCTGGAGCATAAAGATACAAACCTATTTAATTACTCTTGGTTTTTATATTTGGAAATCAGTCGTGACTTTTTATACAGTTCCAAAAACTACACCAATAGATGTGGTTGGGAGGAATCTTAGTGAACATATTGAAAAATCCATGAATGTCATCTTGTATAGTCTATTAGAATCTAAGTTTGTCAAGGTGATGCGTTGTGAATCAACAAAAGAAATTTGGGACAAGATTCAAAATATCTATGAAGGAAATGAAAAGGTTAAAAAGGAAAAGCTTTGAACTCATAGAAGACAATTTGAGAGCCTGAAAATGAAAGATGAAGAAAGTGTTGCATCATATATTCTCTGCGTGGATGAAATTTTCAACACCATTAGAGGACTTAGTGAAAAGGTTGAAGAACCAATGATTGCACAAACGGTGTTAAGGTCACTCCCCTTAAGATTTGATGCCAAAGTTTCTTCCAATGAAAAAATGAAGGATCTTGATTCATTAACAATGGCTGAATTGCATGGGATCCTCATGGTGTATGAAACGAGGATAGAAAATCCATCAAAGAAAGAAGCATCCTTTAGAGCCTCAAAGAAGAAAAGGAACAACGAACACAAATCAAGCGATAGATTTGACAAAGAATCAGATTCATAGGAATCACATTTTGTGAGAAAACTCAAAAAGGGATTTGGCAAATACAAAGGTAAGCTTCCCTTTAAATGCTTTAATTGTGGAAAATTAGGACATTTTGTTGATAAGTGTCCATATGCAAAGGATGAAAGTAGTTATGATGAAGAAAATCATAACATAAAGAAAGGGAGAAAACCTCATAACCATGAAAAAGGTAAGCATGAAAATAATAAGAACTCTTATAAGTATAATAAGAATCTCTACTCAAAAGGGGTTAGTGACTCATCTGAAGAAAACAATGAAATCAATTTCGATAGTGAAAGAGAAGAAAATATTTTCATGGCCACAAAAATAAATATTAATGAAGACAAAAGGATAGAAACAATGGATTCATAAGAAGACGAAAATACTGAAGAAGATGGAGAAGTGAATCTTGAAGAACTCATTTATTCCTTAAGTTAAATAAAGAAGCTTAGGAAAAATAATTTGAAACAAAAGCAACAACTACAAAAATATGAAGAGGATCATGATTCAGAATCTAAAATGTCCCAAAGCCTTGAAGAAACATAAAATACTATCATGAACCTAAAGGTTCAATTAGAAGAAGCAATAAGGATGGAAAAAGTGGTGAGAATCCAGCTGAAGAAAAATGAATAAAATTGTGAAGAGTTAGAATATGAAATTGTTTCCTTAAGAAAGGAACTAGAGAAAACAACTATTAAGTTGAATAGAAGCTTTCAGTTTGAAAATAGTACTAAAACCTTAGATAATATCATCAATTGTCAAAGGTATCCATTCTTTAAGATAGGTTTTGGATATGATTTTGTCATTTCCTCCCTACCTACACCTAGCCTTGTTACAACTAGGGAGGTTTTATTTGTTGTAGGTGGAGTTCAGACTGGGTTTCTAGAAGAGAATCCTACTATTGATTGTGCCAAACATATTGATGAGTTGATTGTTCCTCACATGGCATAATTTGAGCAAACAAATGACATTGTTGTCAATATACCAGGTAGTTATAGTGTTGTAAGTGAACCTAATTGTGAGCCTACTTCCTCTATAACACCTTGTTTCCCCCAGTCTGTAAAAATAACTATATTGGCCAAGAACTATGGAAAACTCAAAGATGTGAATATTTGATTTGACGAACCTTTGCATAAAAGGTCGATAAATGTAAATTATGTTATGGATATGTGTTGCATGACTGTTGGGAGAGGGATGTGCTAAAAGAGACCACGATGGCTAATGAGAGGTGGTGGAAGGGACCTAGAATGGTTGTGTTAACTTCCACTGAACAAGTACTGTACTGGTTTATACTTGCTCAAAAACCAAAGTAGCTCTCTGACCCTGGAATGGATTTCCCTTCAGATTGGTAGGTGGGGAGGCTCCTCAAGAGTTAATGAGGGGATGGGGGTGAACTGCCCATCCGTAACAACCCTCAGACCTGACCATGGACGACGAAATTCACGCCACACGCAACCTTGCAGAAACAATTGGCAATGGAGGAAATGTGGTAGGGGGAGAGAGTGTGCGTGACGGGGATCGCAGAGGAGAACTGGAGAAAACCCTGGAAACACAAGGAGTTCTGAGTATCAGGAGAAGGAGAGTAACCTTCATCCTAGATTATTTTCCTGTATCAGGAGAAGGAGAGTAACCTTCATCCTTGATTTCTATTGAGCTGGAAGTAGGAGACTGAACCTCAAAGCATCGTGGTCTAGCTCGGGGGTGGCTAGTGGTAAATCCGTTTGGAGTCAGTGAGCCTATGATTGGGTGGAAATGAGCACCCCTCTCAACAGTTGCATCACGCCGATGGATCTGATAAGTGTTTTATGCCTTGTATTTCAAATTGAATATTGTGAATACATGCTTATGTTTATATGCCCATAATAATTTCTGTGTGGAATGATTGCTTGGTGTTTTAAACTGGAAATAATGGATGCATGTGTATGCTTATATGTCATTGTTGGTTTCTGTACAAATGGTTAAGTCTGCGGCATGAGTTCACCCCACCGAGAATCGTTTGTTTGCTTGATTCTCATAATATTCTGGGAAGGCCCCTTGAGAGTACTCTTCCCCGGGGATTACCCCATAAACCTTGGAACTGTCTTGAACCTTTACCCAGAGACTCGATTAAGATTTGGGATGATTTCCCAAGAATCGTCTGAAGGTTCATGCGATCTGGGTCTGGAAACCTTATGCAAGGAAGTATAGCTCTCTAAGGTCTCGGAGTCATGAGAGTTTGAAGCCCCGAGAAGTTGAATTTCATGATTCAAGCTCAGAAGGGATAGCGAGCCCACTTATAGAAAGAGAGAATACACTATCATTTGGTAGCCTAACGGTTGAAATCCTTTCGGGAATACCCCAGATCTGTCGAGACCGATGGATCTAGAGAAGGAGCACAGACGTTAACACCTCGACCCTTTCAGCCTTCACAAGTAGCGATGGGATCCAGGACCGTAGATCCAAGGATCTGACGGAGCCCTATTGACCGTCGATCTTAGACTTTGTATAGGCAGGAGAGTAGCATTTTGCTGATTCATGACTTGGAGTGGTCAAGGGTAGGGTTGCATGAACTCACGATTCGCGAGATCACGATGTGATCGTGACTGTTGGATCCAGGCCACGAGAGAACCATGGGATCATAAATTTTGTGGTTATCGGCTATCGGGTATTCGTAACTTAAGAGAGTTTCTTTTTTATTGTAGAAGTCGCAAAGTGCCGAGCACCGAGGGCTTGTGCAAACACGTGACCCATCCGTAAGTGGGGACCGCGGGGTTGACAGGTGGCGTAAGAAAAAACACCCAAAGAAAAGTGGGAGCGAGTAACAGGTGATGGAAACATGTCACCAAGGAAAGAGTCAACCCATTGTTGACTTAACGTATCTCGAGGATTCACGGAGGAGGATCATGAGGGCTCAACACTCCAACTCGCGAAGTCACTAGATGTGAGTAGCGCTAGTATTTAGCCTAGGAGGCGGGTGACAGGTGGTGGAAACTTGTCACCTGGGAAAGAGTCAACCCATTGTTGACTTATCGTGGCTCGGGGTTTCGCAGGACGAAGAAGTCGAACCTTGATCTCTAAGGCCACAAAATGCTGAGAGCTGAGGTCTCTTGTGACGGGTGGTGATGACACAACTCATGAGCAGAGTATAGCAGAGGAGACAAGTGGAATGTGCGCGTCGCTTTGGCAGAGTCCACGTAAAGTTGACCTCTCGCATCTCAGAAGTTCGCAAGGGAGGAACACGAGGGTTCAAAACCTCAACTAGTGAAGTTGCGAGTGGTGCTAGTGTTTGGCCTAGCCTACGGTTACATGTAGTAGGCACTAGTGAAGAGGGAGACATACCTGTATTGTATCTCGGGTATTGGTGTTTGGAGAAAGGGGAGTCGAGAGTCTTGACTCCCAACTTGTGAGTTGCAAAAGGCACTTGTGCTAAGGCCAGGGTGTGGTCGTTTGGAGGAGGATAAGGGAAGGGATGGTTTGCGCTAGGCCCCATAGAAGTCTCAGGGATTCTATCCCTCGAAGAAAAAGACGAAAAATTCTAGGTTACCATAGTAGGTGTTTGACAAATTGGTATCAGAGCATGGTTACAACACTTGGCCTGCTTGGGCTCATGGACGAGTTGCACATGAACTTTATTTGAAGTACTCTTAAAAGGAGTAACTCTCTATCCTAACCCCCCTTATCAAAAGATGAAGTTAAGAATGAAAATTCCTATTGTGTGTATGCATTTGAAAATTATGAATTATGCGCTAATTGTGAATGAATATAATGCTGACTAACAATAAGTGTTTTTCTTTCACAACAAGCAGACGATCAACCATGAGAAACTGTATATGCATAGAATGGTGACGCACCACGAAGTGGGGGATGGCTCCCACAACAGAGATGAAGAGCCTGACAAAAGGAGAATAGTAGAGACCCCTCTTGATCTAGCTGAGACTGTGAGAAGCCTCATGGTCGAACTGCAAAGCTGCAAGGCCAACAATGAGAGGTTGATAAAAGAGCAAGAGAAGCAAACAAAAATTAATGAAGTCTTGCTGCAGAGTTTATCTGGCATACAGAGACAATTGCAACATGGACTTGACATCAGTCACGTGGATCGACGATAGACAAAGAAAAGTCGAAGTCCACCTGAGATATGGAAACATGGTCTTTTAAGTGGCTACACTAGGAAGAGCACCTTGAGAAAGGTCCACCCTAGAGATAAGGGACAAGCATCGGACGATTCCTCTAGAAAGGAAACTGGAAACTCAGAGGGATCTTCTAGGAGCATAACTAGTTCTTATTCCCGAAGGAAACAAAAGAATCAAAATAATTCCAAAATTCATAATCTCGAAGAATTCAAGAAGACCAAACCACCCTCTTTCGACGGTGAAATAAAGAAGGGGGAGGAAGTGGAGGCCTGGATTCTTGGACTAAAGAAATATTTCAGAGTCCATGACTTCTCAGAAAACTTGAAGGTCCGAGTATCCACTTTCAACTTGAATGGAAAGGTTTCCATTTGGTGGGAAGACCTTAAGAATGTAAAAGGGATTCATGAAGAGGACCTATCTTGGGAATGGTTTGAGAAATACTTCAGAAAGAAGTATCTGTCGGAAAAATATTTCGATGAAAAGACTAAAGAATTCTATGAACTCAAGATGGGGAAACGCACCATAGAAGAATATGTCAGTAGATTCCTCGAATTGCTGAGGTACGTACCCTATATAAAAGCAGAAAAGGAAAAGGTGCAACGATTCATCAGTGGACTACCTAAGGACTGTCAGAACATGATTGAGTTTGACGAGCCAAAGACCCTAGAAGACACTATCTAAAAGGGAAGATATTGTTACCAACAACTGGGGCATCAGACATAACCTCGTGAAGGCTGGAAGCAGAAGAATAGTTTGGGATTCCAGAAAAAGGGGTTTAAATCCCCAAGATTTAAAAACTATAAAAAGGACTCAAGGATGAGCTTCCCAACCCGAAGTGTACACCAATAGAATTTCCCCTCCTAGAGAGGAAATAAACCTTCTGAATCTACCCCAGGAAAGATTGATAACCCAAAGAGAGAACCCTTGAAATGTTGGGGTTGTGGAGAAGAACATCTACCGAGGGACTGCCCGCACCGACAACAGAACAGTCGGAGAATTTACAACGTTCAAGAAGCTACCACCGTCAATGATGCATCCATGAGTGTGCCGCAAATTTATGCAGCCTTGGATAATAAACAAGCTGACCACCAAGCTTCAGTGGTGGAGATGGAAGGTATGATCACCAACAATCTAGTGTCTATTCTAATTGACCTTGGCTCAAATTTCAATTATATAGCCCCTAAGGCTATTGATAAGTGTAAATTACAACCACATAAACACACCAAGCCATGGTTGGTACAGTTAGCCATTGGCACCAAAAGAAAGGTAGCGGAGGTCATACCATCTTGCCAATTCACAATGGGTGACTTCCCCACCCAAGCAACCCTTAACATACAACCCCTAGGATCGTATGACCTATTGATTGGTATGGACTGGCTAGCCACATATAAAGCTAGACTGGACTGTTACCATAAAACCTTAGAATGTATAGGTGAATAAGGAAGAAGGATAACCCTTCGAGGGATCCAAAAACCTGTCTTGGTGAGACAAATATTGACCCTTCAAATGAGAAAGTATTGCAGAAAGGGGTGTCCACTTTATGTGGTACAGGTGTTGGAATTAGTTGAAGATGACAAACCGAGTCTCGAAGACCACCCCACACTAAGAGAATATAGATATGTATTTCTGGAAGAGGTACCGGGTCTACCTCCGAGAAGGGATACTGACTTATCGATAGAACTTGCACCAGGAGCGGTGCCAGTGTCTAGGACACCCTACAGGATGAGCACACTCGAGCTAGTT
>SNQJ01S0026217.1:47691-66269 GCA_010110895.2 Picea sitchensis | reverse complement strand
AACTAAAAGAAATGATGGACAAAGGCTATATCCGTCCCAGTGTGTCTCCATGGGGAGCACCAGTTCTGTTTGTAAAGAAGAAAGATTGTACCCTCCGACTATGCATAGATTATAGATAACTAAATAAGGTAACCATAAAGAACAATTACCCCTTACCCAAGATCGATGACATGTTCGATCAATTGGGAGGTGATTCCATATTCTCAAAGATTGACTTGAGATATGGATAACATCAAGNCCTCAGGACGAGATATGGTCACTATGAGTTTGTGGTAGTACCATTTGGATTAACCAATGCCCCTGCCACTTTTATGTGCTTGATGAACAATGTGCTCAGAAAATTCCTAGACAAATTTGTACTGGTTTTTATTGACGATATATTAATCTACTCCAAGAATAGAGAGGAACATGAGGAACATCTTAGACTTGTGCTTCAAGTGGTAAGAAAACATCAGTTCTATGCCAAATTTACAAAATGTGACTTTTTCCAGAAGCAAATACATTACTTGGGCCATGTCATATATGAAGAAGGAGTAGTAGTAGACCCTGACAAGATCAGGTCTATCATGGAATGGCCTACCCCAAAGGACATTTCAGATATCAGATCCTTTATGGGATTAGCATGATACTATAGGAGATTTATAAAAGGATTCTCCAAGATTGGTTGTCCAATCACTGCCCTCCAGAAGAAGGGAGCTAAATTCGCGTGGACACAAGAATGTGAAGAAAGATTTCAATCCCTAAAACATGTACTAACCCATGCACCCATGTTGAAGATCGTTGATCTCGAAAACGACTTCCTCGTGTACACAGATGCCTGTAAGGAAGGGCTCAGAGGAGTCCTTATGAAAGGAGGAAGTGTAGTCTGCTATGAATCCCAAAAATTGAATGAGCACAAAGTCAACTATGTGACCCATGATCTAGAGCTGGCCTCCATAGTGCACACCTTAAAAATATGGAGACATTACCTCCTGGGAAGGAAATTTGTTCTTATGACAGACCACTGAGGATTGCGATATCTATTTGACCAACCAAATCTTAATGCCAGACAAGATAGGTGGATGACCCTCCTTAGTGCGTTTGATTTTGAAATCAAACATGTTAAAGGAACAAAAAATAAGGTGGTCGATGCCCTTAGCAGAAGTATGAAAACAATTCATCTGGCAGCGGTGAGCACCTGGGAGACGAATGTCAAGGAAAGAGTTAGGAATTCACAAGAAACAGACACATTCTTCCAGACCGTGACCTCATACCTGGAGCAAGAACCCACAAGAATAAAGTATGAAGACTACCAAATGATAGATGGAGGTCTGCTAACTTACATAAATAGATTGTATATTCCAGATTGTGATAACTTGAAGAGGTTCATAATGGATGAACTACATAAAAGACCATATATTGGTCATCCAGGATACTAGAAGATGATCACAACCATCAGGAAGCAATTCTATTAGCCTAGATTGAAGAAAGATATAGTTGAGTACTTAACCAAATGCATAGAATGCCAACAGGTTAAAGCAGAACACCGACACCCAACAGGATTATTACAACCTCTACCAATCCCAGAATGGAAGTGGGAAACCATTTCCATGGACTTCATCACCGGATTACCAACATCAACCAAACAGAATGATGCCATCATGGTAGTGGTGGATAAATTGAGCAAATCTGCCCATTTTATCCCCATCAAATCGACTTGCAAGGCAATAGATATCACCAACATATTCATGAAGGAGATATTCAGACTACATGGAATGCGTAAAGAGATAGTGTCTGACAGAGACACAAAATTTACTTCCAACTTTTGGAAATCCTTGATGGCTGGTCTAGAGACCAAATTATTGTTTAGCACAACCTATCATCCTCAAACCGATGGACAGACAGAAAGAGTGAACCAAATATTAGAGGATATGCTAAGGATGCATGTAATGCATCAACCCAAAAAGTGGGAATATTTCCTGCCACTGGTGGAATTCCCCTATAACAATGGCTACCAGGAATCCTTGAAGATGAGCCCTTTCGAAGTCCTCTATGGTAGACCATGCAACACTCTAGTCATTTGGAGTAATCCCGTGAACAAAGTTACTATTGGACCCAATATGTTGAAAGAAATGGAACAACAAGTGACTCAAATAAAAAAAAATCTAAAGGTCGCTTAGAACATACAGAAAAGTTATGTCGAATGAAAGAGAACTCCAAGAGAATTCAAGAGGAGAGACCACGTATATCTCAAAGTTAGGCCTAGGAAGAGTTCCCTGAGAATGGGTGCTTGTGCCAGTTTGGCACCTCGGTATTGTGGACCCTTTGAAGTTATCGATAGAGTGGGACCTGTAGCCTATAGGCTAGCACTTCCTCCCACAGTAAAAACACATAATGTTTTCCATGTTTCATTATTGAAGAAATATGTACATGATTCTAATTATATAATTGACTAGTTTGTGATCCAGGTGGAACCAGAGGGAGAATTCCTACCAGAACCTCAATGCATACTGGATAGAAAGGAAACCCCTCTCAGGAACCGAACCATTGCACAGTTCAAGGTGCAGTGGAAACATTTTGGCCCGGATGAGGCTACGTGGGAAATGGAAGATGCCATGAAACAGGCATATCCGATTTTGTTTACTTCTGTACATACATGTCATATTGATAGATAGAACATTGAGGACGATGTTCCTTTAAGGGGGAGGGAATTGTAACACCCTGTTTCCCCTAGTCTGTAAAAATAACTATATTGGCCAAGAACTATGGCAAACTCAAAGATGTGAATATTTGATTTGACAGACCTTTTCATAAAAGGTCGATGAATGTAAATTATGTTATGGATATGTGTTGCATGACTGCTGGGAGAGGGATGTGCTAAAAGAGACCACAATGGCTAATGAGAGGTGGTGGAAGGGACCTGGAATGGTTGCGTTAACTTCCACCAAGCCAGTACCGTATTGGTTTATACTTGCTCAAAAACCAAAGCAACTCTCTGACCCTGGAATGGATTTCCCATCAGATTGGTAGGTGGGGAGGCTCCTCAAGAGTTAATGAGGGGATGGGGGTGAACCGCCCATCCGTAATAGCCCTCAGACCTGACCATGGACGATGAAATTTGCACCACATGCAACCCTGCAGAAAAAATTGGCAAGGGAGGTAATGTGGTAGGGGGAGAGAGCGTGCACGATGGGGATCGCAGAGAAGAACTGGAGAAAACCCTGGAAAGGTAGGGAGTTATGAGTATCAAGAGAAGGAGAGTAACCTTCATTCTAGATTGTTTTTCTTTATCAGGAGAAGGAGAGTAACCTTGTTCCTTGATTTCTGTTGATCTAGAAGTAGGAGACTGAACCTCAAAGCATCGTGGTCTAGCTCGGGGGTGGCTAGTGGTAAATCCGTTTGGATTCACTGAGACTACAGTTGGGTGGAAACGAGCACCCCTCTCAGCAGTTGCATCATGCCGGTGGATCTGATAAGTGTTTTATGCCTTGCATTTCGAATTGAATATCGTGAATACATGCTTATGTTTATATGCCCATAATAATTTATGTGTGGAATGATTGCCTGGTGTTTTAAACTAGAAATAATGGATGCATGTGTATGATTATATGCCATTGTTGGTTTCTGTACAAATGGTTAAGTCTGGGGCATGAGTTCGCCCCACCGAGAATCATTTGTTTTCTTGATTCTCATAATATTCTAGGAAGGCCCTTCAAGAGTACTCTTCCCCAGGGATTACCCCATAAACCCTGGAACTGTTCCGAACCTTTACCCAGAGAATCAACTAAGATTTGGGATGATTTCCCAAGAAATTTCTAAAGTTTCATGTGATTCGGGTCTGGAAACCTTATACAAGGAAGGATAACTCTCTAAGGTCTCGGAGTCATGGGAGTTTGAAGCCCCGAGAAGTTGAATTTCATGATTCAAGCTCAGAAGGGATAGCGATCCCACTTATAGAAAGAGAGAATACCCTATCATTTGGTAGACTAATGGTTGAAATCCTTTTGGGAATACCCTAGATTTGTCGAGATCGATGGATCTAGAGAAGGAGCACAGGTGTTAACACCTCAACCCTTTCATCCTTCGCAAGTAGCGATGGGATCCAGGACCATAGATCCAAGGATCTGACGGAGCCCTATTGACAGTCAATCTTGGCCTTTGTATACGCAAGAGAGTAGCATTTCGTTGACTCATGACTTGGAGTGGTCAAGGGTAGGGCTACATGAACTCACGATTCATGAGATCACAACGTGATCATGACCGTTGGATCCAGGCCATGAGAGAACCGTGGGATCAGAACTTTCGTGGTTATCGCCTATCGGGGATTCATAACTTGAGAGAGTTTCTTTTCTATTGTAGAAGTCATGAAGTGTTGAGCGTCGAGGGCTCGTGAAAACACATGACCCATCTGTAAGTGGGGACCGTGGGGTTGATAGGTGGCGTAAAAACAAGCGCCCAGAGAAAAGTGGGAGCGGGTAACAGGTGATGGACACATGTCACGAGGGAAAGAGTCAACCCATTATTGACTTAAAGTACCTTAGGGATTCGCAGAGGAGGAGCACGAGGGTTCGAAACTGCAACTCGCGAAGTTGCGAGATGCGAGTAGCGCTATTATTTATCCTAGGAAGCGAGTGACAGGTGGTGGACACTTGTCACCTTGGAAAGAGTCAACCCATTGTTGACTTATCGTGGCTCGGGGTTTCGCAGGACGAAGAAGTCGCACCTTGATCGTTAAGGCTCCGAAATGATGAGAGCCGAGGTCTCGTGTGATGGGAGGCAACGACACAGCTCGTGAGCAAAGTATAGTAGAGAAGACAAGTGGTGTGTGTGCGTCTCTTTGGAAGAGTCCATGTAATGTTGACCTCTTGCATCTCGGAAGTTCACAAGGGAGGAACACGAGGGCTCAACACCTCAACTAACGAAGTCGCGAGTGCTGCTTGTGTTTGGCCTAGCCTACGGTTACATGTAGCAGGTTCTAGTGAGGAGGGAGCCATACCCATATCGTATCTCGGGTATCGGTGTTTGGATAAAGGGGAGTCGAGAGTCTTGACTCCCAACTCGTGAGTTGAGAAAGGCGCTTGAGCTAAGGCCAGGGTGTGGTCATTTGGAGGAGGATAAGGGAAGGGAAGNGAAGGTCTGCGCTAGGCCCCATAGAAGTCTCGGGGATTCTGTCCCTCGAAGAAAAAGATGAAAAATTCTAGGTTACCATATTGGGTGTGTGACATCCTCTAATCATAAAATGAAAACATATTTTCCCGATCATCATCCTCACCATAAAAATCGAAGGAATGACAATCATGGTTTTAGATATTTGTAGAAGAGACATGAAAGATAGAATTGTGGACCAGTGTCGAGTCCCAGGATAAATTGTGGTTGGATTGATGGATGGTCATGGAATCATTTGACCAGATGTGTGAGGACTTCATATCATTCTGTATCATCAACTATATAGTCATGCAACATTATTCTTACTTACTAATGATTTCCTTGAAAGTGGTTGACCGAGGATTGACCCAACATTACAGTCGACTAGAGTTTCGATTTAGTACTTAAGAAGAAGAAAAAGTTTAGGGGGAGAATCCATTTTCCATTGATATAAAAGTGGGAGAGTTTGAGGTAAGGGGATAATTTTGTCTATTCCTAGGAGTGTTGCAGACAGGGGGAGAATTCTTTCTTTGCATGGTGGACTATGTGTTTCGTTGCATGATTGCCATCAATGACAAAGGGACAGATCATTGGAATTATTTTCATTGATGTCAAAGGATTAATGATGTCATTAATTTCATATTATGGCATTACAATACACACATAATTTACAATATTAGTTTATATATAGGTCTACAAGTATATTAAAAAATGGGTGCATGTGAAAAAGTAAAAATTGAAATGGTGGTTTCAAACCCATGGGTTTAGGGTAGTTGCCCATGGTGTTTGGGGTATTTTCCCATGGTATTGGGAATTAGTTATTTAACTAATGAACATTTCCCTTCAAGAAGGGTCATGAAAAAGTATAAAAGGAGAAATCATTGAGAGAAAGTGTGTGTGTGAAAAATGGATTAGCAAATATTGAATTGCAAAATCGATTTCAGGTCATCTTGGAATTTTCTTGATAAATGTTTTTCTAGGATGTTTCATACCTTGAAATTTGGAATTTATATAAGAGAGAGCGTTTTGTACATGTGGTACAAATTTCATATGTTGGTTTACTAAAATTTTGAAGATATTCCCTGTGAAATTTAGGGTTCTAGAATGCTACTAAAATGAGTTTCAAACAAGTTAGCTTGGCACTTTGTCTATACCTTATTTTCTGGGATGTTTCACACCTTAAAAATTTGTAGATCCATAGAAAAGATCATGGTGTACATGTTTTAAAAATGTCAGATGCTAGTTTGGTACATTTTCATAGATATGTCCTATAGAAGTTAAGGTTCCCTAATTCTCTTGAAATTACTTTCAAATAGGTCATCTTGGCACTTTCACTATAGCTTATTTTATGGGATGTTTTAGAACTTTAAATTTTGTAGAGACAAAGGAGAGATATTAATATAAATGTGGCACAAATTTTAGATGTTGTTTTTTAGTAATTTTTGAGATATGATCTGTGGAAGTTGAGGATTTTGAATGGTCTTGAGATTAGTTTCAAATAGGTCAACTTGACATTTTCACTGTAACTTGTTTCCCCAGACTCTTCAGACTGTGAAAGTTTCAGAGAATAGAGGAGACATACAAAAGTACCTTATATAACAATTTCATAATCATATTTTCAAAATTGGATACGTAGCATGTTGTACAATTTTTTTCTTGGGAATAGGTCCAAAACAAAAAGTTTTGGGAAAGTTTCCATTTGAAAATTAAAATTTTGGTTAGACATGGTAAAGGAAAAAGAAGTGAATAGACCTGGTGAAGGAAGAAGAAGTGAATAGACATGGTAAAGGAAGAAGCAATGAGAAAACCTAGTGAAGGAAGAAATAACAAGAAGACTCGGTGAAGGTTGGTTTAACTCATAGATTGGCATCTCTTGCTAAGTTGGTGCTTAGAGGTGGGTATTGGTGTCTATGAAGATATGTAAGAGAATGATGTCTCTTTCTAAGTTGATGCTTAGTGGTGGGAATTATTGTCTCCAATAGATTGGTGTATACAAATATCTATAAGAGTGGTTTAGTGTCTACTAGGATTTGCATCAATGGGGATTGGTGTCTCTAGTAGGTTGGTGCCTACAAAGAATTATAAAGAAAAAAATTGTAATTTTTTCTTGAAAGGGTTTCCACATAAATATTGTGTTCCATGTTGTGAATTTAATGCCTGATCATTTTCTTATGCTCGATGAATTTTTGAAAAAGTTAAAAATTGTCTTATACTGATTAACGCCCCTCTCAGTGTGAGTGTGTGCCCAATTAAGGTAAAACATTGTGTGCATAAATTTTCCATATTTGTTATCTTGGGTCCCTTTTCCTCCTATGAAAATCCCAAAATTTCTTAAAACATCTCTCAGAAGTGGATTTTGACTTGTTTTTGTCTCCATTATAAACCCCTTGGAATTTGAACAATCACTCCACTAGGTATTTTCATTTTTTCTCCCCTAAATCACTATAAAAAAATCATCGGTAATAGGGACTTTATCTTGGAATACCACCCTATTCTAGAAAAACAACTATTCTCTATTTTCTAGAAATCTAGATAAAATTGGATAGTGACTCTCACTAGAACATTTTTAGTCCTCATCGCTATAGACCCACCCCTAACATTTCACCCATTTTTGAGATTTTTTACTCATGTTATGGTCAAAAAATGATATTGGATACATAATTTTCTTTTACTTTCATGTTGCTAACATGTGTTGGCATGTAGTTGTAAGAACCTAGGTTTGGTTTCTTTTACCATTAAACCCTATAGACATTGACCCTTTCATCATCACCTGCATGCAAGTGAAGTCTCACTCAAAGCATCTATTGGGGATGAAGGAACCAATTTTCTGCAGGGATGAGGGGATGGGAAGATATCATCATATTCATTCCTACTTATCTACCTTGTGCACCATATTATTTATCCCTTTTCCCTTGATTAATTAGTGGTACTAATTGTTGTTGGATAATATTCTGTTGGTCCCTTATATGTTCTACTTCATTTTATGACCGTCGGCTTTCCAGGATGGCTGACATACGCTGAGCTGGTGGAACCGTACTTATGTTCTCCAAAGCCTTCTGTGATTTTTTTTGTGCATCCATTTATATAGTTTCCAAAACCTTAATCTCTGGATCCTCCATCACATTTTTCCAAATCTATGTGCTTTCCTGACACAACTTCGTGCATTCCTCCTCTAGTCTCTTAATAATTGCTACTAAGGTCATAGATGTTCTTTCTCTTTCTTCCTTTTCCTTCACTGGTGTCTATGGTCTGGTGCATGATTCCAAGTCTTCGATCATGGTGTATAACCCTTTAATGAATTTCATGAGTTTTGAGATTTGTTCTTGAAGTGTGGCTTCTACCACCATCGATATTTATGGAATATCCTTATAGATTTTATAGATGGTCTTTTGTATTTTCTCTTCCTGTTGCTCAGCCTCATCCTTCTCCTTCAATATTCTTTCAACTTTTTTCCTCAACCTCGCTCTTCAACTTCAGTATCCTCTTATCCTTTTCATTGGCCACACTCTTCTCTTGTAAATAAGTTGTATAATCTTTTTTTATCTCTGTCTTCTCCACCACTACCTTCACCAACTCCCTTGATGATAACTCTGTGTGGAACCATATTTCCTGTTCAATACCGATGTGAAATCCTTTTAGTACTATTGTGGGCATATGTGAAACAACTAAGTCAAGGTGACTTAGTCATTCTACCTACTCCTACATCTCGGGTGTGGGGAACCCAATCACATATAGTGCAATATTCAATACTCTATGCCATGTTTCCATGTCTAAAAAATAAGAAGTAGTGGCCCCTGCTTCCCCATTCGGGCTTGTTGATGGTCCTTCATCGTATCTACGCTCTGGTGTTATCCTTGTTGCTTCCAAGAGATGTTGCAATGTTGTTAACTATGTCTGCACTTTCTGGTATGGTTCTTATTGTTTGTGAAATGATTGCTCAACTTCTTCTTCTGTGACATCCATCACTTGATAGTTGATTATGTCGATGTCATCATATGTTAGAGTATTAATGGCTCGATCTTTGTGATCTTTCTTCTTCTTGTGCACAGGGGGGTTGGCCGCTTTCCCTTGTATTTCCTCTTCTCTCTGATTGTTTCTTGCATGTGTTATGTGTATCTTCCCTATTCATTTCCCTATCCATTACCCTGTCCATCACCATGTTCTTTAGCGTCATTATCAAGGTGCTTCGTCTCGGTTTCGTTCATAGGAAATTTCCAATCTGGATCCAAATCCTGCATGATCAAGTGGATGTCTTCTTCTGTGATCTTGTATTTTGTCTCAAACCATTCCTCTCTCAGGTCCTTCTTAGCTTGTATATAGATATGGTGTCAGTCTACCTTGAGCCATGCAATCAAAGTGTACGCCTCTACCAATTGTGGTGAAATGCATGGTGTGTCCTTGATGTGCTTCTGAATCCTTTCACCATATAGGAAGAACTCCACCTTGGTGTCAATCTGTCTTATTTTGTTAGGTGTGTACCAGAAGTTTTGATACGTATCTTTCAAGAATGGATTACCTCTTAGACCCAAGAACTACACATCCTCCAACTCTTCCCATGCTGCAAACAAAATCAGCCATGGATAATGGAATTCCATGCCTCTATCTTGTGCTTATGTGCAGTCGGTGAGGAATTGGTTCAATAAGAAAGGTGCCCAACTCATCAAGACTCCTTCGACACACTTCTAAGCTGGAGCTATCACCCCCGTTGACACTTTTTATTTTCTAAATTTCCTCATTAATTTACACATCAATTCCTACGTTGCAAGCCTTACTGTTGGGTCTCATATGCTCTAAAAATCCAACCTGCACACACCTCTAACTATGTGGAATTTTCCCCTCATTTCTTCTAACATAGTCCTGTCAGTTTTCTTGTTTGCAAACAACAAGGTTGGATCTTGTCCCTACGATGGTAAGCATGTGATCCTTGCAATTAGGTATATATCTATATATATTTTCCTATCTAGCCACAAATAATTGCCATGCACATAAGTTAAGATCAGCTTAACACATGCATTTACTTTGTTGCTCCTACCGAAGTGTGGGATGCCGAACAAGTTTAGTATGACTGCTCGCTCCAGTCCTTTGGCCCATAGCTTTAGCACATGTATGATCTGGCTCATTGTTGGATTTATCCTCAATTCTAAGTAATCGTGTGGTACAAGTTCAGGGAACTTTGTTGTGTATGTGATATAGTGGTCTACATATTTGAGCTGTGAAACCCTCCCTAACATGTCTTCGTCCATGATGACCCCATCTGGGATGTAGGGCATCACCAATTTTTAGTTGGCAGTATTCTACAATGTCACTGGTGGGGAATCAATCTTCCTTGGTAGAATGTATTCTCAGGGAAACCTTGACTTTGATGATGATGCTCCTAGAGTCTCCTAAACCTCTAGTTCTACTATTTGCACTCTTTTTCAGTCTTTCTTTGGTATGAGAATTTTTACTTTCGGTGGTGCCATTTATGTAAACTGGTTACCGATGATAATTGCTTCATCTCTGGGGTTTTTCTTGGCTTTGCAATATGGTTCTCGACTCTCTCTTACTCTCATGCAACTCTAAGTAACAATGATCAATGCATGTTGACCCTCTGCGGCTTTTGTATCCCTTCATGAGTTGTCCATGTCTCTTCATTCTTGAATTAACTATCTCATCCACCAATGGTGTAATGAATGCTTGATTTAATGTCCCTTTGAAGTTATCATTTCTACTCAATTGTGCCCTCTTCTTACTGGTGTAATTGTACTCAGAGGCCAACTTCTATCACATGTAGAAGAAAAACTAGAGAAAACAAAGAGAATTTGTATATCATGTGTAGATAATAATTTTGATCATGAGGAAAAAGAAACCTTCAGATTTGAAATATGATACCACTAGAAAAATTTTCATCTCAATCTAGAATTTGCAACTATGTTCTTTTTACACTTTCTCCAAACCTAGAAACTTCCCTAATACGTAATCGGAAGGGAAATGTCTCCTCTCTCCCTCTCAACCCGGCGCCCTCTATTCGACTATTGTTCCTCCTACACGGAAAACATGAACCTCCGAATCAGATTGCTTTGGAGTTTTTAGCCAAATGGGTTATCTCCCAAAATGAGCAAAATTGGGGAATCTTAACTAAGACAAACTTATCTAGATTGATGAGGAGGTAAAATGTTGAGTGCATAATGTTTTCCATATTTGTGATCTAGGGTACCTTTTCCTCCTACAAATCCCAAAAAATCTAAAAACGTCTCTTGGAACAATGCATTTTGGCCTGTTTTTGTGTCTCCATTCCAAACCCATTGGAATTTGGCCAATTGCTCCACTAGGTATTTTCATGTTTTTTCCCCTAAATCACTATATATATTTCATCAATAATAGGTCCCCTATCATGGAGTACCACCATGTTTTATAAAAATAACTATTCTCCATTTTCTGGAAATATGGAGCAAAAATGGCCAATGGCCCTCACTAGCATTTTTATAGTCCTCATCACTGCGTACCTATCCCTAAAATTTCACCTAGTTCTGAGATTTTATATTCTTGTTATGGTGAAAACAATAATTTTTCTCAAGACCTTTCTTTTTACTTTCATATTGTTCACATGGAAAAGGTGTCCTCCTATGATCTTCTGATGTGGCCATGTCACCACCCTAGCCACTTGGCATGCCAAATAAACCTTCTTTTATTCTATTTTGGTGCTTCACTTTCACCTTTGTATCATGATCAAATTTCAATTTGACATCATCGCTCAAACTTTATTTCTCATCGACAATCAGACTTCTCTTTGCATTGATGAACTTATTTAACTTTTCATCGGTGAATTTTCCCAACTTTCCATTGATGTCCTATTTTAACTTAGCATCAATGAACTTTTTGAACTCACCATTGAAGAACTTTTTCAACTCACCATTGAAAAATAATTTCAACTCATCATCGAATTTTTTTTCCAACTTGACTTCACCAAACGTTTTCAAGTTTACTTCAGTGAACTTTTTCAACTCATCTTCAGTGAACTTTTTCAACTCATCATCGATGAAATTTTCCAACTCGACTTCACCAAAAAGTTTCAAATTCACATCGATGAAATTTTTCAACTCATCATTGATGAAATTTTCCAACTCAACTTCACCAAACGTTTTCAACTTCACATCAGTGAGATTTTTCAACTCATCATTGGTGAACTTTTTCAACTTGACTTTAGCAAACTTTTCCAACTCAACTTCGCTAAAAAAATTCAACTTCAGATTATAATTTTTTTTTAACTCGTCATCGAAATTTTTTTCCAACTCGACTTCAAAAAAAAATTCAACTTGGAATCACCAAATTTTGTTGGACTAATCAGTAAGTGCGGACAAAAACATATCTCCCTAGTTCCACCCAGAACTAGACTAAAACATAACATAATATAAGACTTTCCCTAGGCTTTAACTATTGAGTTTACTAGCTAACAAGAGATGGACAACATACCTTTTAAATGTTGTTTCCTCTTTCCATTTCCATCATATCTCCATTACAATTTTCTTGCAATATTGACGCTACAAAGGAACGCAAGCCAACAAAGTGAAAGCAACAAAGTATTCTCAATAAAAACCTATGTATGTGATCAAGGAATCATACTATTAAATAAGAATGGTTTTATGGGAAAGAAACATATTGATGTATCATATTAAATATAAAGTGGAGAGTACAACCAAAGACTTGATGTTGCAAGGTCCCCTTTCAATGGTCCTTTTCTCTAAAACACACATCTTTGCTCCAAAGCCTTTAAATGAAGAAGATCCACCATGTAGCTCATAGAACTAAAGAAAAGCTCTCAAGAACAATCTGAAGCAAAATTTCTCCATATAAATCTTAGCCTATTCAACCTTAACCTTTTCCATAAGAGATCCCTCCTTATATAGTGTGAAAGAGGGATGGATGAGGATATTAGGATGATCCCACCAAATCAGAGAAGCGAGTAAGATCCAAACCATTTGGAGGCCACCTCATCTTCTAGAAGATTCCCTTCTAGAACATTCGTGAAGTTTAAATTTTACTTATATTTTGGCATCGTCGCACCCTAGGTATGTTGCAACCCGCGGAGACGTTGCAGTCTAGATATAGAGAAGAGTGCAATGATCAAGCATCGCCACACCCTATGCATTTTGCAGGGTGCGACAAACTTCCTTAATATGTTTTTTTAGAAGGGAAAGCAAATCACTTTCCTCATGGAGAAAGACTCTTTTATCTTTTTTGGGAACATGAACACATGTTTTCAGTGGGTCATTGGGGTGACCAAAATAATGTGTAACAGAATTCCCCCCAAAGTATGAAGATGGAAATCTTGACAACGGAAATACTTTGTAAAATGTGTGTGTCGAACAAGGAGCGCATCGATTGGGAACCTGCAAACAATCAAGCATCAACATAATAATATACCGTTGTCTGAGGTAGGCATTCCCATACTCAGATTACAAATATCAAGTGAGTCATGGCCACTATATATGCACTGTGGATCCATGTCATTGTGAATCAACATAGCCACTAGGAATACACTGTGGATCTATGCTCTAAAATAATTCAAAATTTAGACATAGCCCCAAGACATACACAATGGATCTATGTATCAGTTCTAATTCATGAATACTTTTTTGCAACCTGGATCTGAATGGTGAGATCCAAGGTCTTCATTTCCGTCATCCTTAAGTATGAATATAACCATGTGATTATAGGTTTTGAAGTTGAACATGGTAGAAACTACTTGATTACCGGTCAATAATGAAAACCATTAACAAGTGCGAGGGAAATCACCATTGATGTCAATGACTCCCAAGGTACCCTAATACAATCCAATGAATGTGAATAAATGATCTAAAGTCGAACACTCGATGGAATCTTCCAATCAAGGGTCAATGATGTGAACCCACTATTGAAAGCGAAGAAACCTGCCATTGAGGCATGTAGGTTCTAAGGTACTAAATCATTTCTAATTCTTGTTCCTGGATAATGTGTTGAAGTTGACAGGAAAAGACTCGTCACAGGAGGGACTTTATGTATCCCCCATCAATGACATGAAATAAGTGATAGATTTTAAGTAGAGAAGAATATGAAGTGATTTGGAACTGACTCAGGGAAGGCCGACATGGTAGAAAATTTATAATTGCAGATGGCCAATTCGATAGAGGGATTGTTTCAGTTGGACTTCTCTTGAACATATGAATGACATGACAATGGTATTAGGCAACATTGACTCAAGGAGGACCGAACATATGAACTTGTGGATGGTCAAAATGAGAGACAAATGGATTTCCCAACCCGGACATAATGATGAAGGGGGTGTCATGTTCAAGAGAGACTATTACTACCACTAACACAGATATAGAGACACATTTCTTTCCCAAATTTCCCCCCACCATTTCTGGTGAGTACCTCTTTATTTTTATGCAAGCTTGAGGAGGATAACATATGCTTGTTAATGTAAGATCATCCTTTGGATGAGTCCCTCAGATTATGTTTAACGAACCTTAAGAAGGACTGGTTCGGTCCCATATGGGTCTTTCAATGTTTGTTTAATGAGTCCAAGTAAAGAAAACTCAGGGTTTTTTCATGTTTAGAGAGTCTGAAACACACTTAAAGAAAAGTCCAAAAGGTCCTTTTTCATAAATCAATCTGAAGAGACCGAAAAAGTGATAACCTACCGCTCATCATATGTTTTCTTCAAATACTTTTACGAGTGTGAAAAGAACAAGGTCGTTGGGCCATCTTTTCATGTTTAGAGAGTGTGAAAAGAGCTTAAAGGGAACTCCAGGGGGTTTCCTTTTTCGTGTAACCTTTACGAGTCCAAAAAAGTGATAAAAGTATACTCGATTACATTCTCATTGATTCACAAGCACGAGAAAGAACGAAGACTAAGCTCAGGGTTTTTCCTAAAAAAACCTAAAAGGATCTGTACATGTGACAAATGTATAAAAACAAACCAAAAAAGTGGACCCTTGCTCCAACGTTTCACCTCTAGACGTTTTCAATCTGTGAAAATCAACTACTTGTAAAGTTGTTAGGACTTTGGGGTTTGGACTAAACATAAAAAATAATATAAAATACAAATAAAAAGTAATAAAAATGAATAAAATGGATAAAAAACAATATTTTACCCTTTCATTTGTAACTTTGCCCACAACTTGCTCCAAAGCCCTCTTTTCACCTCAATTTTCAACTGTTGATTGTAGAGTGTACGGGGGATCATTTCAAAAATCGTGTCCGCTAAAGAGGTAATCTCCTTCTCTTTCATCTTTGCATGGTTTTAAAATTGATTTTCATTGGTTAAAAATGTGTTTTGGGTTGAGGTTTTGGGGGTTACCCATGCATTGAGGTCGTCACGGGTGGCCCCTATCAGGAACTACGACAATCCAGGATCATCGCAGGTGAGCCTAAAGATGGGGGGTGATGACGTCGATCTGTGTGAACACCCTAGTTTGCAATGACCATAGCCAAAAAATTTAAAAGATGAATCCAACAAGTGAAAAACCCTAGGAAAGAAAATTATGATTCTAATGTCATCTTAAGGTCCCTTGGTAGGTTTTCCATGGTTAAAATGTTGGAGTGGTGCAAAAGAGAGCATGAAGAGGAATATTACTTCATTGGGAATGAGTCGGGAATAGTAATGGCCCTTCAGTAGTGTGGGCTACTAAAATTCTTCAAGATTCAGGGCATGAGGGACCAACTGAGACTACTAGAGTACTTAGTTCACATGTGGGATGTGAACGAGCATGAATTTCATGTGGGTTCCCACACACTCACCATAGATATCGAGGATATATATTTCCTAATAGGACTATATCACCATGGTTCATGGGTGACACTTACAGGTAGGAGGGGTGGCGGTGAGCCTATGAACCACTACATTCGTGAGCATTGTGTGTTGGTAACTGAGAAACATAGAAGCAATGTCACTATCAGGGATGTCCATGATTTTCCCTTGCAGACTATCCTCTATACTATTACTCGCATGGGAGGGAGAACAGATCCCCACATGGCTCTACAGATCCATTTTTAGTATGCATTGGAGTGTATGGAGCCCCGAGTCTTCAAATGGTGTGAAGGGGTCCTTAAAAGTATGAAGAAACAACTTACCAAGTGTAGAAGTGGTCGGTTGAAACAATTCAGATACATTTCTATTTTGGTATCCTTCTTCCTAGAGAGGGTACCAGTCTTACACTTGTAGGTAGAGTGGGGTATACCTGCCCCACAGGATCTGAGGATGAAGAGGTGGGTAGACCTCATGGCCCGACACAGAGGCGATCACATCATTAGGTATAACGATGTCTTCTATGAGTGGCTGAGGACTCAAATGATCATGGTTGATAATTATGCATATGACGGGTTAGATTTCCATGGAGACCCAGACCTATCTCTTCCCAAAGGTTCCTAATGGGGGGACATAGGTAAGAAGAAAGTTTTTTTTTATATAATTTTTTTTTTGTTATTTTTAATGACACAAAATGTTTTTTGTGTTTTATAAGTCTAAAGACTAATCAAAAGCTCTTTAACAATGCAGATGTGGGACCTTATTGTCCACTAGGATCATCCCCTATCCAAAAGTGAGGGGAAAGAGGTGTCGTATCTTGTGTGGGTATGGTCACCAATTTTGTTGTTGGACTAATCGGTAAGTGTGGACACAAACAAATCTCCCTAGTTCTACCCGGAACTAGAACAAAACATAACAAAATATAAGACTTTCCCTAGGATTTAACTATTGATTTTACTAGCTAACAAGAGATGGACAACATACCTTTTAAATGTCGTTTTCTCTTGCCATTTCCATCCTCAATCCATTCCAATGCTCTTGCAATATTGACCCTACAAAGGAACACAAGCCAACAAAGTGAAAGCAACAAAGTATTCTCAATAAAAACCTATGTATGTGATCAAGGAATCATACAATAAAACAAGAATGGTTTTATGGGAAAGAAAAATATTGATGTATCATATTAAATAGAAAGTGGAGAGTACAACCAAATCCTTGATGTCGCAAGGTCCCCTTTCAATGGCCCTTTTCTCTAAAAAACACACCTTTTCTCCAAAGCCTTTGAATGAAGAAGATCCACCATGTAACTTGTAGAACTAAAGCAAAGCTCTCAAGAATAATCTGAAGCAGAATTTCTCCATACAAATCTTAGCCTATTCAACCTTATCCTTTTCCATAAGAGACCTCTCCTTATATAGTGTGAAAGAGGGATGGATGAGGATATTAGGATGATCCCAACAAATCAGAGAAGTGAGTAAGATCCAAACCGTTCGGAGGCCACCTCATCTTCTAGAATATTCCCTTCTAGAACATTCATGAAGTTTGAACTTTCCTTATCTTTTTCCATCATCACACCATAGGTATATTACATCCTGCAGAGATGTTGCAGTCCATATCTAGAGTAGGGTGTGACGATCAAGCATCGTCGCACCCCATGCATTTTTCAGGGTGCGACGACCTTCCTTAATATGATTTTTTAGAAGGGAAAGCTAATCACTTTCCTCATGGAGAAAGACTATTTTATCCTTTCTGGGAACATGTTATCAGTGGGTGACTGGGGTGACCAAAATAATATGTAACACCAAACTTATTTATCTTTCATCTCTAGGAAAAAATAACATTTACCAAGGACGGGGAAAAATACTTTCCACCATCATCGGGAAAAATAATTTTACTACCGATGTGAAAAATTACTCCACCATCGTTGGGAAGAATAATTTTTATCATCGGTGATATCATCCTTCTTTCCATGCGATCCAATATTTCTTTTCATAAACATTCAAATATTTCCTTCCATCGGTCGATGAAGAACCATTTTACTTAGAAAATATCTAACTTTCTCTAGACATATCTAGGCCATTGATTTCTTGGTTAGGTGTGATATGAGTCATTGACCCTCATTTTGTGAATTATGGGCTCTACTAGTGGATTTGCCACTATGGACGATTATTGGCTACTCCTTGTCTGCACAGGGGTTATCAGACCTAGGGTTCGGGTTGATCGTGACCAACAAAACCCTCAAGACATTGACCCTTTTGACATCACCTATGTAGATGAAGTCTCACTCGAGGTATCTATTGGGGCTAAAAGAAAAAGGTTTTTGCAATAGTAAGGGAAAGGGAGGTTGATGGATGAGTCATTCTTCCTAATATTAACTTATGTATGCTCTTGATTATTACCTGAACTATCACATCCATACATGAACATTCCAGCATAACCAATTCATAGACTAAATCCATTCTGCATAAATGCATACATGAAGTATATCATCATTCATGAATGCATAAAGACAAGTAAGAAAAATAGACACAATATCCTTTCGAAACTCCTTCTTTATTCATATTCATTCTTACTAACTGAATATTACATTCATGATCTTTACATAATCTCAATTCTCTTCCATGCACACCCTCTCACACTTACATATGCATCTCTCTCTCTCTCTCTCTCTCTCTCTCTCTCTCTC
>SNQJ01S0026217.1:31058-47664 GCA_010110895.2 Picea sitchensis | reverse complement strand
GGGTTTCAAGTTCTATTCTTATCTTTCCCAAAATAACCCATTACATTGCATGGCATAGCCATCTTCAATTATCTGGATATTTTCCTTCTTCTACTTCTTGTTCTTTATTCAACTTTTCTTATGTCCTTCTATTTCTGGAAATTCGCACTATCGTCGTTTGCGCTTCCTTTTCTCGCTCACTTTATTTATACTTTTGTCTTTGTGTTGTTTCCATCCTTCGCATCCTTTTTATATTCTACGTGAATCCTTCCTTCTGTGATCCTCTTTTATACTTAGGATTTTATATTCAAAAGTTGTCTATCCAACATGCCCCCAACACTCACCTATGGCTCTTCCCAAGCTAGTTAGGCTTGTTTCCTGTTCTTCTATGCCGCAATAAATTCTTGCATCTCAGCCTTATCTATTTCCACCTCTATGAAAATGGTGGCCTCTTTTGCGGTGATCTCCTCGGTGGATTGTTGGGTCAAATTGTGTAGTTTATTCTCTATATCATCCATGACCTGCTTGACCTTCTCCTGGACAGTGGCCACGTCTCCAATAATCTTCTTCCTCATTCCTAGATCCAAGTATTTGTTGAAGGACCTTTCGCTGGTCCCTTCGCTCTAATTCAACATATGCTTGTCATTGTACCAAAATGGCCGCCATTCACTTGATCGGTGGCAAGGTTGTTGTATTTTCTATTGCCTCATTAGCCTTCTCTTGCGCTACTCATAGTTTGGCCTCTACAACCTGCATTTTTGAGTCTGTGATGATTTCTTCTCAAACTTTGGCACTTTCCTCGCAAATGCCTGTGCAATCATCTTCAAATTTCTTAATCTTGGCAACTTCTATTATTTTCGTTCGTAGTCTACTATCACACACCTCATGTGGAATTCCTGGTGTGTTCTGTTGTTGGATATCCTAGACCTACTCTTAGAATCTCTTCATAACATCCCTAATCTTCAATAATTTTTCCTCCATGGTTGCCTGGATGACCAGGGGGACTTCGGGTACTTGCTTGTATAGATTTTGGATAGTGGTCTGGGTCGTCTGTACCATAGTGTCTACATCATCCTTCTCCTTTTTGGATTTAATTTCTCTTTCTTCTGCACTCTTTTGGGTCTTCAAAATATCTTCCATTATTTCTTCAAGATCCTTTTGTCGTAGGGACGTATCATACTGTGTTTTTTTGTGGGCACTTTCATCCCTCAATTGGACTAAGTCTCCGTGTACGATGTCACCTCGATGCCTTATCTCTTGAACCAACTACACTTGGAGTTCCTCTATCCTATGGATGGGTAAGCTGGAGATGATGATATTAAGTTGGCTTAAGGATGAAATCTATTCCTGCAGCTCCCCCACTGGTAACTCCACCATGGCTACCTCAATATGTATAGTGTGATTCTCCCCTAATGGTTGTATTAGAGCTTCTTGCACACCGAACTCGATTGTCCTGTGTGTTTTGAATGGCTCGTCCCCTGTCTTTGGGTCTTTCATAATGCATATTGTTTCTAACATCTATTGTAGGAATCCCAACTAATCCTAGACCTTCTTATGCTGGTCCTCGCATTTTTTCACAGCTTCCTCCCAAATCTCTTCGATGGAATTGTGGATCAAGAACCAAATGTGATCCATATCATCGTCACTCAATATATAAAATGGGGTCCAATGTTGTTCTTTTTCTTTCTTTTTTTCTCCCCTTGTCTTTTTGGGTGTCCCTCCTATGTTTTCTGGCTCCTCGTCTTTTTCGTTTGAAGCCAACTTCAGGGACTTTTGTTTTTCCTTGGTTCTTTTCTATGCCATTTGTTCGGCCCAAAGCCTCTTCCTCCTTTATTTTTCCTTGGTATTCAACCTCATGGGAGGACCTCCGCTTATCAGTTCTATTCTTCTAGTCATTCTCCTAGTCATTAATTATTGTGTGCACTTCTTCCACTGTCAGTCGGTAATTGGTTGGTAATTCCAGTCACATAGGATCCTTCTTGAATTCCGCATAGAGGTGGTGCTTGATGGCTCTAAACCACGCAACATCTCAATAAGCGATAATGGATTCCTTGGGAATCCATACTGTAGTCTCTACCATTTTTCAGATAAATTGAAAAATATGAGTAAAACAAATGTTGGTATCAATTTGCCTTCTTTTTATGGTGTAGTGCCATAAGTTGGCATATCTAGCATCATATGGACTATGACCTGAAACACACATGCGCTGGTAGAATGTGGTTTCCTTCCACCCAACTAGCACAATAAGAATAAGTAGCCACATGCAATGAAATTCCACACATTTTTCCTAGGCTTCTGTGCAGTCCCACAAGAATTGATTCATGAGGAAGGTTTTCCAGTTCATCTGCATGCCTTCCTTGCATCTCTCTATCGCGATGATGACTATTGCTAGTACCTTGTCCCTTCAAAATTTATGTAATAATTTGCAGGCCAAAACCTACGTTGTGAACTTGACCTCTTTTTCATTGATGCTTATTACATCTAGACCGTGTTTTCCTTTGAATGTATCGTACTTGCCTTTGATGGTCTCAGAAAGGGCTCGCTCTCCCATTTTGAGAAACAATAAGGCCGTGTCTTCACCTGCCTTGCTTAACCCTGTAATGCACACAATTAATGTTGCATCAATTGAAACTAGGGGATCTATCCAAAGAGTCCCCCCATGGAAGAAACTCAAAAATACATTGACACATGCATTGATTTCGTTACTCCGTCTGAAATGTGTAATTTCGAACAACTTAAGTATCCCATCTTTCTCTAGAACTGATACCCATGCTGGCGCTTCCATCTAAGTTTTTCTTGTAGCAGAGTGTGTCTTTGTGCATAAATATTGATACCTAGCCAACTCAGGGAACTTTTGTTTGTTCGTGATGTCATGATCCATAAACTTCAAGTTGGACACCACGCCAAGCATGTCCTTGTCTTTCCTAATACCATTTGGGACTGGTGATATGGGTAATGGATATTTGGAATTCTATGGTACTGTAATTAAGGGCGCAACATCCATACTTGGAGGAAAATAATCTATGTAAAACATTTATGGAGGTGTTGGGGCCGAAGGGCCGAGAACTTCTTGTACCTAAACATATACCGGTTGATTGGACTATTTTCTTATTTCACTGGAGGTTTCTCCTACTCGTGGCGGCACCATTTATGACATATGTTGAACTTGCATATGAACTCTCTATATCTGTGCAGGTCATTGTAACTTGACTAGGGGGAATTTGCTATGTTTTCTCGGGTGTGAGTGCAAAACATAACTTTAGAATTTCCTTCCCACCCAGTATTTGGTGTGTTTGTGCCATGTAGACATGTCGTATATTTTCCTTAACTACCTTTTCCAATCTGGCAGTGAAGTGGGTAACTGTTTAATTAAATTCTCTTTAAGTGCCAAATCCTCCTTATGATCCTCCTTACATACTATTGATCAATCCAAGATTTATGGTGTTTCTCATTTAATGCTTTTGTGATGCTTTAATAACCCATCACACCAGTCGTCCAACTGTCTTTTCCATGCCTAACTGTATTTAATGGTACTTTCGTTCCATCTCGAGTAGTAATGTGTTTCTCATCGTAGGATGTCTTGTCCATATCTTCTCGTTGAAATTGACGCAGTTTTATACTTCATGTAAGATTATCAGTCCAACTGTGCAAGTTTTGATACCTTAGGATTCTACTTATTCTTTTTCTATCTCTTATCACTAAATTTTTATTGTTTTTACCTTTTTCTACTTATTATTTGTTTTTTCTTTATTTTCTTGCTACTATGGTACACATACTATAATACAGGGGTTTTTGCATTGCACAGGTCACCGTGCAGAAAATTGATTGTCTCTATAGAGCTTCATTTGACTTCCATTCACCATTATGTCCAAGATCTATCCATCCAAGGTTCCCAACCATGCAACACCTATCTCTGTTATCTACTGGATCACATATGGACCTAACTAGTGCATTATGAACTTCCCTAGGTGTTGTAGATACTTATTGTCGTATAACAGGACCAAGTCATACACTTGGGTATTCTTGGTACTAATATGTCAATCATTCCAGGCCTTCTCTCTATATTTCTGCACCTGTTTATGGAATCTAGCCAAAAAATTGTCCTCCTCAAGCTGGAATAACTGCACCAATCTCTCATCTATTGCATATGTGTCTGAGAGCTCAGTGATAGTTTCAATGCACATACTAGGTACAATGAACTCCATTGGTGTTACTTCTTTCTATCCATAGACCAATTGGAACACTGTTTTCCCCATCAACTTCTTACTTGTAGTTCTATATGCTCATAGTATCACAGGGTTGCGTAAGTCCCAGTTGTCTCTTCCAACATTGCAAATCTTTGTCAAAGAATTCTCCAATTTTTTTTTAAAGCTTCTACTGTGCCATTATCTTGAGGGTGATATGGTGTACTTTTTTTATGATGAATATGAAATTCCTCAGTTAATGAAGCAATGGTTTGGTTAATAAATTGTGTACCTTGATCGCTAAGTAATATGCACGAACATCAAAACCTTGTGACTACATTCTCAAATAGAAATAGTGCAACCGTATCTACAGTGCAATCAGTAATTGGTGCTTCTTTTTCCCACTTGGTTAAATACTCGATCGCAATTATGATGTACCTTGCTCCTGATCTCCTTGCTTATGGGTTGATGAGACCCACAAAATCAATAGCCCACTTTTCGAATGCTTGCAACGTAACTTGTGGATTTAATGAAATTTCATCGTGTCGATATGGTTTACCCAGTCTTTGGCATACATCATAGGCTTGAAAATATTCCTTCATGTCTTTGAATAGTGTAGGCCACCAAATCCATGTGCATAAAATCTCATGTGTCGTTTATTTTATTGCGTAATTCCCTCCATAAATCCCATTGTGTGCTTCCTCCAAAATGGTTTTTATTTCATGTTCTAGTATGCAACGCCTCAAGATTCCATTTTCCCCTAACTTATACAAGTTCCCTGCAATTAATTGATAGTATGCTACCTTGACTACCAATTGATTCTTCTATGCTACCATCATGTCGAAGGGAGCCACACCTATATGTAGAAAATTCACAATGTCCGTGAAATAATCATCCACCATCCTAACTGCGAATAACTATGCATCTGAGAAACTATCATCTAAATTACCTACATCCTCTCCTGTCAAGATCTATGTAAGGTAGCTAGAGAGGTAGTGGGGGGGCCCAGAGGGCCCATAGTGATAATAGTGGAGGTCATTCAATGTAAGGTAGACTAGGTCCACTATATTCTTAAATAAGGCCCACTATGGTAGTTAGATATAATAAATGGGTAATTAGATATAATAAATGTAAGAGGACTTCTTAGAAGGTTCTACTTCTAGAAGATTCCTCCTCTAGAATGTTCTTAGGTGATGGTAGCACTATATAAAGGGGTTAAATAAATGTAATGAGACATGAAAAGAAATATTGTATTTGGAGTGGTAGCTCAATAGGAGGATGCCCCCTCGAAGAGGCAAGTGAACAGGAGAGGATCCCTTCCATAATAGGATCCATTGTATGGTGTTGCCCTACCTCAAGGGTTTGATGGTAATAAAGGAGATTTTGCATATTTTTTTTCTATATCTATTGTGGTTATTTTGTATTCAGTCTTTGGTTCTTAACAAGTGGTATCAGAGAACTTTCCTTGGGCAGACATTGTGGGCAAATATTTTTTATTTTTGCAGATTTGTTTTTGGAGCAGAAAAAAGAGGGCCACGACATTCTCAAAGTTTTCAGTATATTTATGTGCAAAATTTGTAGAAAAGGGTTGTAGATATGAGTTCCTCTTATAAAAACACCCAATTTGAAAAACAAAATCATCCGAAACGGACTCCGGGAAGTCAAGATATTGAAGTTTTGAAATCTGCAAATTTTCAGGATTTTTCCCGAGGACGGCGGCGGGATTTTTTTTATTTCTGTAGCATTTGGAGGCCGAATTTGCCCAAATAAATTACATATATGAGTTCCTCTCACAATTTCACCCAATTTCAAAAAACAAATCATCCAAAACGGAGTTCGGGAAGTGAAGTTATGAGTATTTTAACTTCAACAGTTTTTAAGGGTTTTTCCAAAAAAAAGCCGCGATTTTCTGTTGAAACTTATTGGGTCTATTTTTTGGGTTTTTTCGTGATGGCTGCAGGACCGAAGAGTTCATAGGGTGATCAGATGGAAATTTCCTCTCAAACCCTGAAATAAATTATTGAATCATTCAAAGCCCAATTGTTTCACACATTGGATGATAGATTGGATGCATTTGTGCATGTCCTCACAGACAGACTCAATGATAGTTTTCGTAGTATTCAATATTCATTGAATAACATGCAGGAGATATTTATTATGGAGGGCCTCAGGGATGAACATAATCAATAAATATATGCTTGGTATGATTTTGAGGCCGATTGTGATGATTGGTATATGGACAGTTTTCATTTCTGGGATGACAACCACTTTCATATTTTATTTGATGAATCTAATCCACCTTCTGTAGAGAGCATCAATGTGACAAATCGAGAGCCAATGATTATTACCAGTGTCCATCCTACATATTATATAGTGGTATTATTCCTTTCAGATTCTGCTATGACCCTTTTCCACTGTGTGGATGGATCTTCTTATTTGGATCCACATGAAAGGTGTCAGTCTTTGGAGCATCATTTGGAGTTGGTTATTGGGTTCCAAAATCTTCCATGGAGAGTTCACATGAGCACTTGTACATGAGACCTGGGCTTACAATGGTGGTTGGACTACTTCAGCATGGTGGCTTTCCTTTCTACATGGGACCTTGGTTCTTCGGTCTTCTTCAACATTATGGTCCACAATTATCCATGGGACCCTGGTTTATGGTTGTACATCAAGTGTTGAGGACAACACTTTCATAAGGGGGGTGGAATGTAAGGTAGCTAGAGAGGTAGTGGGGGGGCCCAGAGGGACCATAGTGATAATAGTGGAGGTCATTCAATGTAAGGTGGACTAGGTCCACTATATTCTTAAATAAGGCCCACTATGGTAGTTAGATATAATAAATGGGTAATTAGATATAATAAATGTAAGAGGACTTTTTAGAAAGTTCTACTTCTAGAAGATTCCTCCTCTAGAATGTTCTTAGGTGATGGTAGCACTATATAAAGGGGTTCAAGCAATGTAATGAGACATGAAAATAAATATTATATTTGGAGCGGTAGCTCAATAGGAGGATTCCCCCTCAAAGAGGCAAGTGAATATGAGAGGATCCCTTCCATAATAGGATCCATTGTATGGTGTTTCCCTACCTCAAGGGTTTGATAGTAATAAAGGAGATTTTTCATATTGTTCTTCTATATCTATTGTGGTGATTTTGTATTCAGTCTTTGGTTCTTAACAATATGTGAGAGATGATATGGTCCTGCATTCAGTTTCTCGATTTTTACGATGACCTTAAAATCATATTCATGAAATAGTAACAGTCATCAACATATTCTTCCTCCTAAGACAAGCCTATGACTAAGTATTTTAATGTAGAATGTTTTGTGTACATATTGAAGTGAGACCCAAGTAGGTAATGTCTAAACTTATGGAGTGCATAGACCATGGCCATGCCTTCTTGTTTGGTAGTGGTATAATTTTTTTAGATATAGACATTTTCCTACTCACGAATGTAATTGGATGATCAATTGCTTCTTCTCCTGGTTGTGAGAGCACTGCGCCCAATATAATAGATGATGCATCGACATGGACTCGAAACTCTTTGTCCCAATATAGGAAGACTAAAATGGGTTCAATGACCATTTTATGTTTCAGTGTGTCCATCCCCTTCTGGCAATTCTCATTCCATTGGAACTTGACGTCTTTCTTCAACATCTTTTCCATGGGTGTTGTAATCTACACATATCCTTTAATAAACTTCCTGTAATAACCTGTATGGCCCAAAGTTTCTCTTAGTTTTCTAAATGAGGTCGGTGACACTAATTCCATAAAAAACGAAGATCTTGGCTGGGTCAACCAATAGGCCTTTATTTCATATGATATGTCCTAGTAGAATTCTGAATGGTGCAAGAAAGATGCATTTCTTTAAGTTCAACGAAATTAGACACTATCTGCATCGATATAACATGAGCCCTAGAACTTCGATATGATCCTATAATAGACTAAATATCATCCAACCATCTAATTACACTTCCAAAAATTTATGGATGAACTCTTTGAATGCGGCCACAACCACTCTAGAAAACATTGCAGGGGAATTCTTTAATCCAAATGGCATCACTATGTATTTATAACCGTCCCATTCAGTTTCAAATGTGGTTTTATGTTTGTCCTCCTGCACACTTTTTATTTGATGGTACCTAGAGAATAAATTAGTAAATGAATACACTTGTTGACCTCCTACATTCTCTAGTACTTCATCATTGAATGGTGTTGGGAATGGGTCATGTAAGCATGTGTCATTCAACTTCCTTAAGTCGATGCAAATCCTAATCCCTCCAGTCTTCTTGTCTTGCACCACCATAGGGATAATCCATTTGGATTATTCAACTAGTTCAATGATGCCAACGTCGAGCATTCTATCTAGTTCATCCTTAACCTTCTCCTTATACCTTGGGTTCAACCTGTACGGTCTTTGTCGTATTGGATTACCTCTATGTTTTAGTGGAATATTCATCTCCCCTAAGTCTCTTGCTATCCCCTTCATCTCTAAGAATGTAGTGGGGAATAAGCCTTGATATTATTGTAATAATTTTGCCACCTTCTCAATTGTCTCATTGTTCCAAAAGTCTCCTATGTGTGCAAACTTAGGATTCTCCATTGTCCCAATGTTGACTTGCTTTGTCTTTATTGGTTGTGTGTATGTGGCGAATACCATCTATGGCCCTTCTACTACACGTGTTCCTTCTATCTCTAGAACCTAGACATTCATAGGGTCCCCTTCATCTTATTCCTCCTCTGCGACAGTATAGAATTCCAATAGCTTCTGGACCATTAATTTGGTTGTGTGCGCACTGCCTAGGGGTTCTTCTTCCATCAATTCTACCTTCGAGAAGATATTTGTTCAGATTAAATGTAGGGTTACCTCTATGGAGGGAGATTCATGTTCATATGTGAATGTGACTTTGAATCTCTAGACCAATCCTTCCCATGCTTTTGTCTCTCTGCGCGTCTCCAATTCTAAATACCAATTCCTTGGGATTGTATCCAACGTGTGTATGAATTGGTGCATCCATTATGTTTTTGATATTGAGCACCATAAAGCCCTACATTTTTCCACGTGATCCATCGGGTCACTTTCTCTTGTGTATTTTTGCAAAGTTACTTATGCTTCAGGTCCAAAGAGTATCTACATGAGTCTACTACACTGTGCCCATTCCTTAATACTCTTTCTGTGCATGACCCACCGTCTAGCTGGAGTTTCTTTTAAGATGACATATAGTGCTAACAACCTCTATTGTTCATGTACATTTAATTCAAATGCTTTTATAAACACATTAATCTCATTTAGTCCATCGTACCTGGGTGGATCATATAGTTATGTGCTAATCCAATGTAAATATCGATTTATGTGGTCACATATTCTAGTTGATACTTCATCCATCCTTTGCTGCCAATTCTCTAGACCAACTTATGAATCTGATGTACATGAACTCAAACTTATCCAACTGAGTGCACCGTCCATTGTTGGCTCAACATAATTGAAATTATATTATGCTGATTCATGAGCCTTAACTAGACAGGGGACAATATTAATTCAGGTTCGTCCATCATCTCCCATGTCTTCTTAAGTAGTACATTCACATCTGATCCAAAGTCTAGGATAATATTATCCACATCGTATTCCCCAATCTGCGCATTAAACTTGAATTCCCCATTGGTTCTCTTCCTACATAGTACTTGGTTTACCATTTGCTATGTGATAGGGGTGTCCCTTCCTTTTGCGCAATGATCAATCATTTTGTATAATATACAAAACATAGTTCTATTTCTCATCAGTTCTACACAACATTTTAAGAATTCGGTTAGTGTACTTACTTGTGTGCTTGAATTTTTAGGTATCGTTGGGTATTCTATATGGGTTAGCGATGATGCCGACACTTCCCCATGTGGTTCAATTATTTCCTTTCATGCGCTCTTATATGTCTCTTTTTCCTGATGTGGGTTGAATGTTGGCATAGACCTCACTGACTTCCTTACCCAATGCTTTGTTTGACTTCCTTAAGTTTCCATATCAGCACCTGTGCGAGGTCCTCCACGTGTAATGACTGGGATTTTTGGTCCTTCACTGCATTTTTCAATTGACATCATTTGCACATTCTGATTTGGATGCAGATTCTGATTTGGTTTGTGTTGAGCACTCAACACACCCTAAAAGCCTTATGAAATTTTGTCGCTTTTTGGGTACCACTTATTTTCTGTAATGTCTGAATTGATTTCATTTTGGGAAATGATTTATCTTTATGTTGTTTTCATGACTCTTATCATCAAGTCAGGTTTGTTTGAACTTGTTAACCCCAGGTATAAAATAACTTAACAACCGAATTGAGACTCGACAACTAACACTGCACCTAACACGCTCAGGTTCGACATCGAAAACAAATCAAACAAGTAAAGGAACCACACAATTACAATAGTTGTTGATCACCAATCCTCGATCAATGTCATAAGAAGGTGGGGTTGGTTTGCATAATTTATTCGCACATAGTTTCAAGAGATAGTTGATCCCCTTCGACATCGACAAAAATAAGGAAGGATAGAGATTGAAAAAGGGCATAAAGAAATAACTGATAGTTGATGACCAATGCGCTTTATCGAGGTTAGGGAAATCTAGAAAATTTAAAACAATCATTTTTTCCATGACATGCATATCCCCGATCACCGACCCCCAATTCATTTTCAACATCGAGACTTTTTTGAGAGAGTCGATCTAAGAGCACTTGGGTAGGATAATCCCTGATCACTGATCCTTGATACTTTTCAATGTTGGCAAGATAGGATTGGATTTTAGAGTGTATGGCTTAAAGAATGTCCAAATTTTGATTAACACGAGAAAAAGAAAGTCACCAGTATTAAATGCCACGTGTCTTTACCACGTAAGGGGGTTGTAAGGACTAGTTTCATCCTGAGTCCTTTTAAATTTTCCTGGGTCCTAGTCATGCCTCCTAGTCAAAGTTTCCACGTTAGCTCCGTACGACAAGATTGATCGGCATCAGAAATTTTTCAAGGATATATCAAGGAAAATGTTTGAAGCACAATCTCGACCCCCAATCCACCAATAAAACTAGAGAAATGATGGGATGTTCATAGCATGAGATACGATCAGATTTGGAAATTTAATAGACCATTTAATGCCCGATCCCACATTATTTGTTATCTTGTGCACCGATTAGACAACAACATTTTGAAATGGTCGGTAGAACACAATACCACCCGCACCCACGCCGCCAACCCACAATGAATTTAATCTTAAACATCTTTGAAGATCTGGCAGCAGATTTAATGAAATTACACTCATAACCTGAATTAAATGGTTGATGTGACAATGTAAGTTCATTCTTGTTTAAATCTCTAGAATGGTTTTGAATGAATTCATTATGTACACAAGTTGAATTATAAAGCATCCGAAGAAGTAGAGTGAATGTCCTGAGACTGTACTGACCCTCTGATTATCAAAACCAGGTTTAATAAGTTGCATAGGTATGTATTTAAGTTTGTCAATTTGTTGGTCATAATACATGCATCTAGTCTTATTTCACGAACTCTAAACTATGTTCTATCTACAGGTAAGATACCGTTGAGAAGTCCAACCACCAGACGCTCGCATAGGGAACCCAAGATGAAAGAAGATGAAATAGGAGAAGTTTCTTCTCTGGGGACCATGAGGCAATTGGAGTACGTTCCCAGGGTGGATCCTGTCATTAAAACAACAACCAAGAAAGTTTTTGTCCAGCCTCCGACCTTTGGTGATATAGAGGCAAGCACCGGATCGAAAGTAATGCTCCCACAGTGGGGGGATCTCTTCAACAAAATTATCTGAGAAGAATACCCAAAGTATATCCCCAATAGAGACCCGGACGTAAGGGCACTCGATGACCAGGTGTTCCCAAACATTCGACAGTCGTATTTATACATGGTGGCAAGCAGAACCCTGGTTTTCCCTTGCATAGAGGTTTTGAAATTTCTCATCAACCATATGGACGGGTATAATTTCTTGATCAATGATGAAAATCATGGATGTGTCAGAGTTTTCCTCCTGACAGAAGTCCATAAATACTACAAGATTAGGGACCCATAGGAGCCACTCAACATGGATTTCGTGGTGAAATTCTATGAATTCCATGACACCAGCTGGTTGATGGCTTCATGGTGGAAGGAAGACAAGAAGTTTGCTAACAAGAGAAATAGATGGTATGGGACAATTAACTTGAGAGACCCATACATCTATTTTATGGATCTCATATACCCACTATATGGAGAAAAGGACTGCTCCAATTTTTCAGAAGCATGGATGCAATGGGAATACACAGTGGCGATATCCGAGAGAAGCTTCAAATGGGGAGATATAATCTCAAAAAAATTAAGCATCTATGTAAAACAGGCTTAGACGTCGAAAGAAGGGGATGCACCCACTTTTTACATGGCCTCGTATCTGCTCGATGTCATGTGCACAAAGAATTTCTTCTCTGGCATGAATTTAAGATGGCATGTTACGGAGATCTCGGTCCACGTCTACTTCAAAGTACTATGGTATAGCTAATACAAGAAATATTACGCACTCATCTGCGATGAATTCATCACTCGCATTCATTTCATTATTTTTAAGAAGGAATGCCCAAGATTATCTACGACAGCGAAGAAAATGATAGCAAAGTTAGGCCATTGGTATCTAGACAAATGCTCAACCTACCTCAAGGTGTTTGGGGCCACAGGAGCACCACATATCCTACCTGCTCATGTTCCAGACCGAATCGTTGTGGGAGAAATTTTCTATCAGACTATCCTACAGGGATACAACGCTACATTAGTCAAGGGAAAAAAACGAGCTTTCATACCCTACGATTTCCATGTGGGGTTCTATTTGGTGAAGGATACTGCTCAATCCAAACAAGAAGGGCTTAGCCAACTAGAATTCAGGTTCCCAATAGGATGATTCCACAAGAATGAACCTAAAGGCCTGGTCCTCCAACATGCTTCACAAGTATCATCTTGTTGGTCATACGCCCATGATAAATTCGAGGAAAAAATATTCACAGAGTGCGCCCAGGACTGGGATGAGGTGATACAAAGAATGGCCAACCCAAATATGACTAGGTTCAAGGCCATGAGTATGGATGAACAGGTGGAAAATATAGAGCAGTCATCCCAAGAGGCCCTCAGAGCCAGGGAAGAAATTAGAGTGGCAGAGACAACAGAAGCACAGAGAAGGGGATTGCTCTTGCTGGAAGGGGCACACATAATCATTGATCAATTTCAAAATGACCCTGATATGATAGAAATGAAGAGGATTACCACTGATGACCCAATAGAAAGCTGAGGGGAACCAAGTGCCCTAGAGCCAATGTAGATTGAAGAAATCATTGGCAAGAAAACCCTGAAGTGCCACCATCACAGATCAAATCACCAGGGGAAATCTAAACCCAGACCGAGATAGTGGGGACATCAGGGAGAAAAGGTGTACCAAATCCCTTTTTTAATTTGATAACCATATACGATGACGAGGAGAGTTTAGAGGTGTCCCTGGTCATTCTAGTGCCGATTACAGAAGACAAAGAACTCGAGAAATCATCCACCCTGGGTCTCGATGCTCCAGTTTAGTTTAGATCAAGCATGAGACGAAAATTTCCTTAAACACCGAGCCACTTGACATACTGGGAACCCCACTGGAAAACTCGAAGGATGAGTTAGGATTGGTTGAAGAAGAAGAAGAAATTCCACAATAGGAAATTGACATTTAAACAATCGATCATCAAGTAAGTATTGAACTTGCCCCTGATTCCTCAGTTTTGGCTGGTGACTTACCACCCGATGAGAAACAACCAAAGGTCGGGCCATTAGGACATATAGAAGAGGTGCAGGAACCAAGCCTTGAACAAATATACACAGTCGGGAGCTAGGGAAACACTCTAACTTGGGGAGAACAAAAAATCCCTAAACCTATTGATGAGGTCACCGATATACAAGAAATCACCTACGACCGAAAGAGGAAAGCCATCATGAATAGAACCACTAGGAAGAGGAGGCTTACGGTGGACAGTTTGATCCTCATCACCACAAAGGATACATTGATCAACATAGAGCATGCCAGGATGTCCAAGCTTATCGACACATGGATGATGATCACAGATGCCACCCTGGATTGAGAAAGGAAATATGAAGAGGAGTTGAACATCGTGCTAAAGGAGCTGGAGCATTTGTGCCATTTGGTGAAATACTATTAGGACTCCACACATGTCACCATGTTTTTGAGAAGTGAGTTCCAAGATGCCTACAGCAAATTCACAAGTGAACAATACCTTTTCACTGTAGGGATAGCCAAGAAGACACTCTTATGGCACTAACGATCTGCAAATATGTGGCAATATGGTACGAGAAGGCCCACCAAGAAGTGGAAATAATTGATTCATCATCGCGGTTCAAAAGGGACGAGATTTCAAAGAGAACAACATTTGAGTGCTAAGGGACATCAACATAGATCGGATAAGGAAGGTGGCCAAATACTGGGTGAAAATGGCCCAAGAACCTCAGCGGGAGATTCAAGAAATATGGGTCGATTGCGAAAGGAGCTGGGTCAATATCAATAGGGATATGAAAGACATCGGTCTCCCAGAATTTGGCTCACCTGAGGATTTTTTCGACTTGCATGACATATTCAAACAACATGCAGAACAAGACTTAACATGGACTACAAAGATAGCAAAGGTGGCGAATCTAGTGCTAGGACAAGTACAACAGTTCATGGAGCACTCGATCAAGGCTCGAACAATATTATAACAGTTAAGTGTCAATATATTCAAGTATCGGTCACGAGCAGTAGAAGTAAAGGAGATCCTTTCGGCCTAGATGGACCAACACTGTTGGCGCAAGTTTGATCAGACCAGGGTCCTTGTCAGGTTACCAACAAAAGGTACCGAGTAGTCTAGAGAGTTCACATTTTCATCTCCTCCAAAGAGAAGAAGTCTCACCTGAAGCATTTTGTTGGGCTCTAAAGATGTCCTAAAAACAACCTTAGTTAACATTAATTTATCAACCTGGGGATTCATCTTTTTATCTCAAGAATGTCAACAAAGTCTATGCAGATAGTTGTAGAGGCTAAAATCGTGTAGTTAAAGTAAATCTAAGTTTATAAAAAATCAAGTTCCTAACACATTCGTTAAAACTTTGAAACTAAGATATTAACAGATTTGAAATCTGATCTACAACATGATGTGAATTTAAAGGCATTAATTGAATTTTTGAATTGATCTAATGAAGAGACAGTAATTGAATTCATGAAAATCTTGATAAACTGATCTATTGGCAATCATTTAACCTGTTGAAAAAAAGTAGCAAATTATATCTATGAAAAGGAACAATGAATGTACTTAATTGAAAGGAACAACAATTTTAATCTAACTGAAAGGAACAACAAATGTAATCTAACCAAAAGGAACAACAATTAGTAATTTAAGCGAAAGGAACAACAAATGCTAATTTAAGAGAAATGAACAACAATTGCTAATTTAAGCAAAAGGAACAACGCGTATAATAATGAGAGGAACTATCAAGCAGTAAACTACATCAATGGAAACTAGAACAACAATCAATAACATTCAATTGAAACACCTATCTTCTGTAAGCAAACAACATAAAATCATTAACACACTCATGCATTTATCTTAACTATTACAAAAGAGATTTAATTCATAGATCATAAGTAAAAATGATATAATTACAGATTAAGACAATACCTCCTTCAGACTGGGCCCTTGGTCCTCAGAAGCACTGCTACTAGAAACTCAGTATGAAAAAATGATGAAAACGCTCAAAGCTTCTATTAATTCCATAACTGGTACAATATCTACAAAAACTGATTGCGCAGAGCAATTCTGAGTTCTGAATGTTTCGAAATAATTCTTTTCCTTTCTCTCATTCATTACCCTCTATATATTACAATGATATGGGTAAATTATGTTGGATCATGTTATCATTGATGCCAATGGTTTGATTGATTGATTTCAAGTGATTGATTGATGTCAAGTGATTGATTGATGCCAAAAGATTGATTGGTTGATGATTGATGTAATGTAATATGTATTGTCCTGGATGAGAATGCATAGATGAAGATGGATCAATTAGTTGTCATTTATAGGATGAAGATGGATAATTGAGTTGTCATTGATACATGTTGAAGATGGATTGATGTGGTTTCATTGGTATATGATGCATTGCTGAAAAATGGATATATGACTCATTATTTTCTTATCATGATTGATAAGGTGCATAAATGGTTGAACTCCAAAGTGGTCCCCTCATGGTGAAATCCCTCACGAGAAGACGCTTTGCAAATTGAGTTATCCTAGAAGAATGGTTGGAGGACCCATGCTCTCATTATTTTCTTATCATGATTGATAAGGTGCACAAATGGATGAACTCTAAAGTGGTCCCCTTATGGTGAAATC
>SNQJ01S0026217.1:19531-31048 GCA_010110895.2 Picea sitchensis | reverse complement strand
CAGTTTCAGTTGGTCTTCAAGAATGAAGATGAAGATGAGAAATTTTCCAGGTCCAAGAAGGTTCAGAGTCCATCATATACAGCAGCGGTGGAGTTGTTGAGATCAGTGTCCAAGTGGGAGATTGTTGGTTGTGGAGCCTGATTATCTTCCTGATTCAGAGGTCCTTGCTTTCGGCCATGTTTATATCCCATGAAGTATTTACACCCCAAAAGTATGTACACTCTTCCACGCGGGGGAGTGCAGAGGGGGGGTACCCCGTCTGCGGGGTCTAGGGGGCCTATCCCCCCGGCTGGGGGGTCTGGGGGCAATCGGGCCCCTAGCAGGGGTTCGGGGGCGAAGCCCACGAAGCAAAAATTGCCCTGTAAAAGTATATTGTAATTTCATTGTAAATCTGGACCGTTCATTATAAGGTCACAGATCTAATGGTAGAGATTATGTTAGGGTTTTTTGCCCTAGAAGAAAACCCTCTTTTATGAGGGAAATGTATTACGGCTATGGGTGATGGTGAATATTGTATTCTGAGAGAGGATACTGTGAGAGAAAGAAGAGGAGGTTACAGCGGGTTTTGTTGTAGGTTGTATCCCTTCATTTGATGGATAATAATAAAGGAAGGACCTGGCAATTTCTCTAGTGGACGTAGCCCACACTGGGTGAACCACATAAATATGTGTCTCTCTTGTATTGTGTGTCTTCTGTGTTTTGTTTCTGCATTTGTTTCATTTTATTGCTCTGTGGTCCTGTTTTTCTAACACCAACTATTGTAAGTAACCCGACATGCCAAATGCTAAAGGTTGTGTTAGATAATGAGGCACAGGGAGATTCGCTAGAAGAATTGATGGAACAACATATCCCCACTACCATTGTTCATAAAAAAAAAACAACTAGTTGAGATTGCACCAAGGATGGCTTTGAATATTAATGTTAATCTAAACGAGCAACAACAACACAAGTTGATTAAGATCCTTTCTAAGTATCAGCAGGATTTTGCCTGGGAGTATTCTGACATGAAGGGAATTGATCTGCAACTCTGCACACATCATATTTATATTGAGAAATATGCACGACCCATCTGACAGCCCCAAAGAAGATTGAATCATCACCTCAGCGACATCGTTAAAGAAGAATTATAGAAACTGCTACATGTAGATTTTATATATCCTATTTCGGACAATCGATGGGTATCCCCACTAGTGATCATTCCCAAAAAGAATGGGAAATGGAGAATCTATGTAGACTACAGAGAACTCAACAATTCTACCCAGAAGGACCACTTCCCCTACCTTTTATCGATCAGGTCCTTGATACTTTAGTAGGGAAGAATTGTTTCTCCTTCCTATATGGTTTCAGTGGCTATAATCATATCCAGATTGCCCTGGAAGATCAAGATAAGACTACATTCACATGTCCCTGGGGTACCTTTGCCTACAGAGTATCGCCCTTTGGATTATGTAATGCTCAAACCACATTCCATAGGGTCATTATGAGGATATTTTCGGATCTGATTAATGAAGGGCTTGAGGTTTACATGGATGATTTCACCCCTTATGGAAATGATTTTGATCAAACTCTAAGCAATATGGAGAAGGTATTGGAATGATGCATTGCTATCAGATTATGTTTGAGTCATGAAAAATGCCATATGATGATGAATGAAGGTGTGGTACTAGGGCATTATATTTTTGCAAATGGAATCAGGGTAGACCCAACAAAAATTAAGGTAATCCTTAACCTTCCTACACCACGTACACAAACGAAGGTACGTAGTTTCCTTGGCACTTCAGGATACTATCGCAGATTCATGGAAAATTTTGCAAAGACTGTTGCACCTTTAAATGATTTAACTGGTAATGCATAATTTCAATGGTTTGATAAGTGTAATGTGGCATTCGCAGGACTTAAAAAGATAATTTCAACAGCACCAGTACTGAGAGGACTGAACTGGAAAATACCATTCCACATCTCGATGGATGCATCAGATATCACCATAGGCGTTGTCCTTGGATAGAAGAAGACAAGAAACCTTATTCTATCTATTTTATTAGCCAAAATCTTACTCCCACTGAATTAAATTATACAGTAACAGAAAAATAATTTTTGGTTGTTATACATGTTATTAATAAGTTTCATCACTATATAACAGGTTATCCGGTTATTTTGTATATTGATCATTCTTCTATTAGATATTTAGATAATAAACCTATTACTAATGGATGGGTTACTTGGTGGTTATTACTATTGTAGGAATTCGACATCACCATTAAGGATTGACTCGGAAGAGAGAATCTTGTTGCAGACTTCCTGTCTCGCGTACCCAAAACAGATGATTTTTTTACAGTTGAGGACCAATTTCCATACTAACATATGTTTGTTGTCACTACTAAGCTACCTTGGTACGCTGATGCAGAAAATTATCTGGTAGCTAGGAAACTACCATCACACCTATCATCAAGGGATAACTGTAATGTGGCATTCGCAAGACTTAAAAAAATGATTTCAACAACACCAATGCTGAGAGGACCAAACTGGAAAATACCATTCCACATCTCGACTAATGCATTATATATCTCCATAGGCGTTGTCCTTGGACAGGAAGAAGACAAGAAACCTTATGTTATCTATTTTATTAGCCAAAATCTTACTCCTGCTGAATTAAATTATACAGTAACAGAAAAAGAATTTTTATCCGTTATACATGCTATTAATAAATTTTGTCAATATATAACAGGCTATCTAGTTATTCTATATACTGATCATTCTGACATTAGATATTTAGCTAATAAACATATTACTGATGGACGGGTTACTCGGTGGTTATTACTATTGCAGCAATTTGACATCACCATCAAGGATCGACCCGAAAGAGAGAATATTGTTGCAGACTTCCTGTCTCGCATACCCAAAACAGATGATTCTTTGACAGTTGAGGACCAATTTCCAGATGAACATCTATTTTTTGTCTCTACTAAGCCACCTTGGTACGTTGATGTGGAAAATTATCTGGCAACTAGGAAACTACCAACACACCTATCATCAAGGGAAAGAAAATCAATCGTCCAACATAGTGCACGATTCACCTGGATTGGTGGATATCTTTTCCACTCAGGGAATGATCTACAGATCTGAAGATGTGTGAGAGATGACGAAATCTATGACATACTGAAGGGGTTCATGATGAGCCCTACAGTGGACATTTTGTAGACCGTAGGACTGGGCATAATATCTTACAAATGGTCTATTATTGGCCCTCAATATTTAGAGACTTCAAGAAATATGTCCAGGCCTGTGACAACTGTCAAAGGATGGGTCGATCGGGCCAAGCTAATGAAATTCCCCTGCAAGCACAAGTAGTCGCAAAACCCTTAGAGAGATGGGAACTAGACTTCGTTGGCCCCTTCAACCCAAATTCAAATCAGAAGGCCTATATATTAGTGGAGACAGACTACATGACCAAATGGGTAGAGGTAGAGGCAATGTCAAACACAACAGAGGAAGTAGTCATTAAGTTTATTTTCAAATTTTTTGTATGCTATGGATTACCCAAAGAAGTAATCACTAACGAAGGGTCTCAATTTATAGCTCATAGAATCACGACCACCTTGAAAAATTATCATATTACACACATAGTTACTTCTCCATACCACCCACAGGAAAACGGGCAAGTAGAAAGCACCAATAAATTCTTGGAGGCAATTTTGACAAAAACAGTTTCAGCAAACCACCAGAATTGGGCAACCAAGCTTCCAAATTCCTTATGGGATTATCGTACAATGTGGCATAACACCACTAGATACTCTCCTTATCATTTAGTCTATGGTAAAGAACCTATATTTCCAATTGATTTTGAGATCAAAACTCTGAGGGTGGCCCAAGAGATTGGACTGGATCTCACAGAGGCACATAAACAACACCTACAACAACTCAATGAGTTGGATGAAGAACACATGTCTGCCCTGGAGCGCACAACTGTTATTCAACAAGAGAGAGATAACTATCATGGTAAACATATCAAGAATAAATCATTACAAAAAGGTGATTGGGCGCTTCTCTATGATTCCAGATTTCAGGACTTTCCTGGAAAATTACAGACAAGGTGGTTGGGACCATATGAAATCAATGAAGTTCACAATAATGGAACTATCACTTTAATTACCATCGATGGGTCTGGTTCTCCTTTTCTGGTAAATGGACATTAGCTACCACTCTACCATTAGCCTCCTTCAAAAGAATCCTTTTGCCAAGAAGTAAGTAAGGACCCTACTATTCAGATTCTACATGGATGGGAAGGTAACCCAGTAGCTTCAACTTCATAAATGATGATTTTTATCAGCACTGTACATATTGTATATAGCTTTCTTTACAACATTTGATTGAGTTTTTACTTTTTACTTTTTTTAGGGAAGTCGCTTGAGAGAATAAGAACTAGAAAAGACAATTATAATGAACATAATTAGCACTCTTTTATGTTCCTTGCTCCTACCTCACTCCGTAAAAATCATCGAATATAAACCCTATTTTCAGAAAATATGAATATGTCATGTTCCGCAACAAAAATCAAGAAACTATAATAAAAGACTAAAGCTAACAAACCTTCCAGTGCTTTGATTATCGAATAAAGCTACCTATAAATATTGAATGAATTTAGTTGATGACTAATCAATCCTAGATTCACTAAAACAAAAGTGTCTGCGAGAGGTTTACAATCACTTAAAAGGTCAAATTTTTCTATTGCCTTCCATTCAAATGGAACAATTGTCATTCCCTTCATGCGATTGTTGTTCCCTTTACGCGAAGTTGTCGTTCATTTAAATGAAACAACCGTCGTTACCTTTGTGCGACTGTTGTTCCCTTTGCGTACAATTATCATTCATTTGAAAGAAACGATTGTCATTCCTTTTGTTACACTGTTTCTCCCTTTATAAATGCCTAATGTTCCTTTTTCAGATATTGTTGTTCATTCAAAAGGAACAGATGTTGTTCCTTCTACGTTTTTATTGTTGCTCCTTTTTCTCAAAAGTCACGATTCTTTGTGAACAACACATATCATTACGTTAATCAACCCTCTGGGTATGACCTTCACCAATTCATTTTCATCAGCACTAGTTATGATTTTTCATTTTGTGTGGATCATTTAACATACTTTAGCGAACTATTTTTGGATTAATTTCTCTAAATCATCTTTAAAATTGTGCACAATTCATCAACCACCATAATTCGTTTCTTTCCCCTATATATCCACATATACTTGAATGACAATTTCTTTCATATCATAATAAGGAATCTTAAACACATTCTTACATGGAATTATTACATTTCTTATGCCATCCCTCACTCTTAAGGAGTAGGCGAGCCTCCCTTGATAGAGCCTAAAAAAAAAACACTCATCAAAATAAAATAAAGTTTTTTTCCACAAAGAATAGGGGGTCTCATCCTGATCCAACCTACCAAGATCATCAAATAATAACATAAGTGACATTCCCACTATGGCTACCACACCAGGGCAACGTCCTTTGGCATTTTTTTCGTCAAAGGACAAGAGGTCTCATCACGAGTCTACTTGTTCACTTTGGTTACGATCTAGTGAGTGAAATTATCATCATCTGGCTACCAAACCAAGATAATAGTCTTCTTGGAAAAGACAATTCAAAATATTTATTAAGGATACAGGCTCATCTATGGGTTAAAAGGAAATCCTGTCGAGGATATGGATGCCTACTGGCAGCAGTGGCTCTTCTTGTGGTATCAAAGTTTATCTTAAATACGCCAAGTTTTAGTGTGTTCTTAGATTTCCCTTCCTAAAAAAATGGGGCTATCATTTTGGTTATATCCAATAAACAAGGGAAAGTAACAATGCTATGATATGTGGAATATTTCAAAAACATATGAACAAATTTAAAATTATTCAGAATATTTTTCCTCAAACGGTTCTAACAGAAGTATGTCAATTTGAATTTCAAACACAAAATGATGATGGCTCATATTTACCGCTAAAAGTGCTTTTTGAAAATGATTGATGATTGTCTTTCCAGTGGTGGTGGTGACATAGTAATCACACCTCACCGTAATTATCTACCATTATTACACTCGTACTTTTGACGGTCGAGGTCGACCTTTCCATTAATGGGGGACATATAGTCGTTACATTCATCGATATATTACAATGACTGCAGTAAATGAGGAAAATTCACAATTTTTATATATAAAGTGTTGTTCTATATTTTCTATTTTTTGTTTCAAAAGTTGGTTGAGTTAATCTATAGCAAGGAATGATCGTCATCCTCAGTTTCTCACAGAAAATATGGGTGGTCGAAGTGTGCGTCGGGAACCAACATTACTATAGGTAATTGCGCAGGTAAGAGAAATCTTACACTGGCTGGGATGGACGGAGTACTTCAACCGGTTGCAAGGATATGACATGAACATCACGATTGAATTATTCCACAACTTGCAAGGAGGGGTATCTATATGAATTCTAGTAATGGAGGAAATCATAGAAGAGGTTACAGACCTCCCTAACATAGGCATACAATGGACTGGAAAATATACAATGCTCAAAGAAGTTGTAGAATCTTTCACATATCCTGGAGAGAAACTTGAAAAAAAGGGAGAGGGACTTAACCCCAACACTCTCAGTGAGCCATGGAAAGAACTGGCAGGTGTAATACATAGGTATATCACCTGCGACAGAAGGTACGATGTGATCTACCCATGCCACCTCAAACTATTAGTAGCTCTCAAAAAACGGTTAGTAATCAATTTACCATTTTTTTCTAAATACCATGTTACATGAGGTTGTTATAAGAGAACATAAGGCCAAGGATCTTGTTACTATCATTATCCACCATGGATTAGTGAAACTGATAGTAAATAAGTCACTGAGTCAAACTCAATTAACCTGGGGTGATCTTATCGAGGCCAATAGGCCTCTACAATTGGAACAACCTTAATTGCATCATGAAAACCCACCACGGGGAATTGAGATAGCACAAGAATGGGCATACATCGCCCAAATGGAAGTTCCATTATCCTAGCCAGAAATTGAGACAACACAAAGAGATACCACCCAAATAGAAGTTCCATTACCTCAGCTTGAAATCGAGGAAAAACCCATCCAATTGGCAGAGACTCAGATCTCACAGGCAGAGACATCAAGGAAAAAGAGGAAAGGGATGATTGATGTCCCTAAAACCTCCACTGAGAAGAAAATAAGAAGAAAAGGGATAGCACAGTCTGGATAAACCCAAGAAATGTTACAGACAGAGTAGCCCCCACAAGGAAATATTCAAGAAATTGAACAGACAGAACAAACCCCACAAGGAAATATTCGGGAAAATACCAAGCCATCACTGGAACACCTTATCGAGAATTTTTTTTTAAATTGCGAAGTAGAAATATCCCAAGTATTAGGGAACTTAGGGACATCAGTCACCAAAGACACAAGCAAGTCTGAAGCACCAATTTAATCCTAAAACCCTGTTGTGTACCTCCCTGACACAGAAATGCCATTCCTTGAAGATGAAGAACAGGAAGAACCTCACAATGAGGTAAATATCCCTATAGAGTAGGTTGCGCACATAGAGGGGATAGAGGAATAGTTGTTGATTGATCAAGATGAGGGATACCATGACATTTCACAAAAATAGAAAATAGTGGGCAAAGGCCACTACAGAATCAAAAAGTTAAAACAAGAAAACAAGTTGTTGAGAAGAAGTGTTAAAAGGATTAAAGTATTAAAGCATAAAGTTGGAAAACTCAAGGAAATAATTAAAGAATTGAGAAAACAAATGGAAATTTCTAACAAGGCCCATGAAATAAGATGACCAAAAGGCTTAGAACCCAGGGAAGGAACCCACTTCCTAGGAGAACAGTCCATACAAGTTCTATAGGGACATAGACAAGGTTGCCTTTCCCTGAAGAGACAACAGAAATGGAACCTCAAAATGAGATTCCAACAGTAGAGGAAGAAACAATTCAAAATGAAGAAGTGAATCCTTTGGAGGAACATGAAGTGGAACCTCAAATAGGGGCTCCAACAACAGAAGAGATATATGCCCAACTTGAGGAATTGCTTCCTACAAACATCCTTACACCCCTAGAGACAATTGATGCAAATTCCCAAAAAGATTCCCCAACCACAGAAGATGTAGCTATTCAAACTAAGCGAGTATTTCAATCTCCGAAACAGAGTGCCATCATTGATAGATTGGAAACAGAGTTGGTGCAAACCAAAAGGACCTTAACACAATGAAAAAATGAGATGGTCACTATGGAAAAATATCAAAATGTTGTTAAACAACTTAATACCATGCCAACAACAAAAAATGAAACATTTGTTGAGCTTACCAGAGCCCAAGGGAAAATAAAGAAAGTCCAAAACCAATTAGAAAAATATTTGGAGCAAATCAAAGAGATTTGTGATGTCTACATTGATGCAATAGATTGCAGGGCTTTTGCCACCAATTATACATTGTTTTTATTAGAAAGTTATTTTTTGTTGAGGGTGAAAGCCATTAGAGCAAGTAAACCAATTAAATTCACCACTGTCTCCGAGTTTGTTTCATGTTTTAGAGAGCAGGAAGAGAAAGTGAAATACTTTCTATGTGTGATTTACCTCCATAAATTCATCTTGGAAGATAACAGGAAAGAGAACCCTGGTCCTTTTATTGGGGACATACATTTCCAAGCCTTTTTTTCCTTCATCAAAAACCAAATCAGATGGGAAAAAGCACATAAGACCTTTCTGAAAAGGGAGACTGGGTTAGATCTCTGGATCAGAGGGGAACCTCCAAAATCCTTCCCAGTCATCATGCAACATAGGACATTTATGAAGAGGGAAGGCATGGTAGATTCTTTGGCCCCTATCCACCAACAAGTTACATGTTCCAGAATAGAATATTTTAGGGAACTTAAGGAAAAAGCTCTTGTTTCTTCCAAACTAAGATGGGATGCCTCCTCCAATGAAGTCAAGAGCAGGGAACCCTTTGGCTTCAAAAACGTTTTTGAAGCTGCCTTTAGAGTGGAAAGGTACACCAGAATGATCCAAGAGGAAGGACCTAACTGGATTGGGTACATATATAGTCCTCCTATCATTTGGTTTCCCCCAGAATATTATCAGAAAGATTATCAAAATAATAGGAAGAGGGAAGAAGTTGTTTTTGGAGAGCTCAAACGCAAGAATGGGTTCAGGGAACCTGGTGAACCAACCTCTCCTCCTTACAACATTACTTCTTTACATGTAAGATATCAGCTTGCATGAGGACATGCAAGAAGGTAAGCTAGGGGGTATGTTGAGTTGTGAAAAAGGTACAAATATCCTCCTTATTTCTATGGTTCGTGATGAAATATTGATTGATTTTTTTTTGTTAATTAGGAATAATTAGGATATAAAATAATTAAAATGTCATCTAGAAGTATTATTGAGTAATGTTAGATAAATTCTAATATTCGGTCGGAATTGTTTGATTTTAGCGCAGGAATGGATAAAAATTGTCAAACCCAAGATAGTTAAGGATATTTTGAAGATACAAAGACTGTTGAATATTGAAGACATGAGGCACAAAGCGGTTTGGAGGAAGATTGATTCCATATTTTGTAAACCTTATAAATAGTAAAACCAATCCTGAGGATCTCTCGATCCTCGAAAATTCTTAATTTGTTGGACACACTGACTGCACTAAGAGGGGGGGGGTGAACAATGTAGGGCTCTTTTCCCCAAAACTCCTTAGTTAACAATCACCATTAACTCATTACTCATTGTTTTCATTTATAATCAGTTAAATGTCAACACATATCAACAACATATATCATCAATATATCATCAACAAGTCATCACCACAAGGAACACAAAGAACACAAGATGTATGCACAATTTTCTTTTTATTACGGACTACAATCCTTGGGGTTTTTCAGCAACAAATGAATAGAGTACAACTCTACAAGAGAACCAACTCTATAATGCAAGACTTAACTTACACCCTCAACACCAACTGAGATGAGACAACAATCCTCAACATATATCAATATGTAATATAAACAAGTGCATCAACCATGCACTAACATGTGCCAAACAACCTGTAATCAACCAGTACCATAAACAAGTGTATCCAAACATGTACCAAGTATATACCAATAATGTTTCAACTACTCATCAACAATGACTCATCAATATGTACCAACATCATCAATTATACACCTCATGTATGTGTCAACTCATCAACTGCTTGTCTCAACCATGACTAGTTTTGGATTAGTCAACAAACCTAACTTGAAATAATCATAACTTTGTACCTGTAATGAATAAGATATGAAACTGATACACAATGTTCTTCATTTTCTTTTATGCAATTACTCCATGTGTCACTACTTGGAACCTCTTATAAAAGGAGTTATAGAAAAAATGACATACCTTGCTAAATTCTAGCTTATTCTAAAGAGAGACCTTGTATAGAGTGATCCACACATAATATTTATTGAATCGATCTGAAAATGTTACAAAGAATACTGCAGACTGTAATCTAACCAACACAATTGGTCTCACTAAATTTGGATCCGTTATGAATAATTTATGATGTTTTACCCGAAACACCTGTTTTAAACTAGTTTCAGGACTAGCCACAAACCCTATTTTCCACGGAGTGTATCTCCAAAACTACAACGAACCACAACTGAATTTTTTACCATAGATACTTGGATATGTTTCCTAAATTTCATATCAATATCATGTTCTGAATCATTATATAAAAAACGTTATTGCAAAAATGGTGAGATGACTTGTAAATAACATACCTTAGATAACATCATGAAAATAATTTATCCTCCCTTGAATTTTGACCTTGTTTTCTTCACCTTCCCTATGAAATTAGGCTTATATATCCTTTGGTTACTTCATTCACCTATATATATTCAATATGCTCAAGTGTTCCACACCAAAAATGCTCAAGAAACTCTCACAAGAATCTCTCCAACAATACTCCAAAAGATATTCTCACAAGAAGCTCTCCATTGATCCACAAAAAGGATGATCTACAAGAGACCATTGCTATATTATTTATACTTTCATCCACTAGGTCACTTAACCCATTTTTAGGTCACTTAACCCATTTCTAGGTCACTTAACCTATTTTCCTTAGTTAGGGTTAACCACTTTCCATAAATAGAAAATTCTCCAATACTTTATCATTTCTTGATTTTTTCACTTCTCTTTATCATTTAAATAATCCACCTTGACTTTTTCACTTTACTTTATCATTTAAATAATATTAGCACATTTCTAGGTCACTTAACCTATTTTTTGTATTTTAAGGTTAACCACTTTCCATAAATAGAAAGTTGTCCAATACTTTATCATTTAAATATTCCTTCTTGATTTTGTCCCCTCTATCATTTCTTGATTTTGTCACTTCTCTTTATTATTTAAATAATCCACCTTGACTTTGTCACTTTACTTTATCATTTAAATAATGATTTCTTCTTTTAGGTCACTTTGACTTCTTTGACCTTGTGGGCTTCAAGCCTTCATAT
>SNQJ01S0026216.1:172517-200387 GCA_010110895.2 Picea sitchensis | reverse complement strand
CACACGAGGGAGGTAATCTTTTACTAATTGGATCATAAATTGGATAAGAATCTATAGAAATTTAAGGTAGTGAGATCATCAAAACTTGTTTTATTATTAGATTTCAACAATTAATGAGAAGTTCGCTACAATTAGATTTTAACCATTAATGAGAAGTTCGCTACAATTAGATTAAATGACTATGTTTTCAATAACATAGTATAACAAGTAAATAATACATGTGAATTTGTCCTTGCATATTATTGTATGGGTAAAAAGATCCAAGTGAAAATGGGACCACTTGCACTGTTTACTTAAGTACTATTGTGAAGTCTTATGACATGATAAAAGAGTGTCCCTTGCATAGTTAGCATAGTCCATGTAGTCACAAAAAGTCTAGTACAATAAAATAATAAGTTCACTACATTGGTCTCCATTTTATCTAAGATAGGCACCTAATCCTAGTAATAATACCTCATTGTTATTACATCCAAATGTGTTTTTTATGATCAAGTATGGGGAGATGTGTAATCTCTTTCATGTTGAACTTCGAGATAACACATGTCATTTTTTAAAAATAATAACATATTAAGTAAATTATATATATATATTGGTCTAGCTATTTGACTCATAAAGTCAAATCGCTGACTCATAAAGTCAAATCTTTGGACGGAGGGGGGTCCCTTGTCCCACAAACAAGGGGGTCTCATACACCAATTTGATGTGCTGGCTTGGTTGTGACCTTAAAAATAGATTATTATTATTATTATTATTNTGAACTATATAAATGATGTGAATATGGAAAAGAAAAATAAAATAAGAAATGGAAAAGGAAAATAAGAATGGTAAATAGAAAAAGAAAATGGAAAATAAGAAGAAAAGGGAAAAGGGAAAAAGAAAATGAAAAATGAAAAATGAAATAATGGAAGTGAAAATGAAAAAGAAAATGGGAATATGAATGTAGAAATGGTTAAGTAAGTAAAGGAGAGTAAGGAATGAAAAGAGAGAAAAATGGCTAAGTGTGGAATATGGAGTATGGAGAGTAAAGTGGAAGAGGGAAAAATGAGTAAGTATGAGAAGAGAAGGGAATATGAGAGTTATGAGAAAATGGCTAAGTATGAGATGAAAGTATGAAGAGAGGTGAAGGGATACGAAAGTAAAATGGTTAAGTGTGGAGATGGATGGAGAATAATGAGAAAAGAAGTTGTGTTATGAGTGGGAACATGGAGTGGGAAAACAAATAAGTATGGAGATGGAGAAGGGATGGAAGGTGAGATAAATGACTAAGTATGAAATGAGAGTATGAGAGTGTGTGAATGGATACGAGAGGAAGTTGTAAAAATGGCTAAGCATGGAGAATGAGAGTAATGTGAGTAATACGCTATATGAGAAAGGACTAAGTGTTTCATATGGAAGAAGAGGGGCACACCACTTAGAAAAAATTCCTCATCAATTCTTCAAAGTTATTCTTGCAATATCTTTGTCGGAATTCTGGATAAAATTATGAGTATCTTGGGCATACAAACTGATTTTGATTCTGCAAAATGCATGATGGAGCTAATACCAAGGGCTATACCATGAGTTGATGAGCATGCACAAATTACTTCTTCTCATATCTTTTTTTTTTATTCGAAAGAGCGGAAAATCAAAGTGACCAAATTTTCGATCAATGATATCATAGGGGCCTTTTCATCATGAATAATCCACAAAGCATCAACTTTAATGGTAAATATATTATTTTTCACATGTGGGCCATATTAGACCCTAATACAATCCCTAGTGTGCAAGGCTTCTAATGGCGAAGGTTAGTTATAAATGTCCCCTGTGATGGTTTCAACCCCGATGCATGATGGCCCATGAATTATAAAATCCCACTTCATTCCATACAACATTGTTTTCATCCTCCAACCATGTCTACGGCCTTCAAACTCATCATTGGTGTGGAAAATATCTTAATGGTGCACATATCATATCCATGGGATAAATGTTTCCTTTTAGAGCTTATATGGGTTTGGGACCATATCTAGGGCCTATGACACATTAAATAATATTGTAGGCCCTATATTGGTGTTCCTCCTCATGCCATGTGTAGGGTCCATAATACCCTTTTATGGAGCGAAAAAACATTACAATGTCACTATTATTATATTGATTCACCAAATATTCCCTTTAGAGGGCATGTAGGGTTGTTTGGGATCTTATGCATGGCTCATGAGCCCTAAAAACATCTTCCAGACCATACGATGTTGGTGTTCTTTTTCGAAAAATCACGTTGACACCTTTATTTCATTACCTTGCAATAGTCAATTTTAACTTACGAAAACATCATGAAGTGGTTTATGGAACAAACAAAAGGGATCTTTCATGAAGTTGATGATTAAAAAATTGGCAACTGGGAATTTGGGAACATGCTCTCGCATGAAAATGTACATGTTATTCAAAATGTGAACACGTTAATTTTAAAATACCCTTAATGCCTTTTGAACTAGCATGCAGACTACTATGAAGTTTTCCAAATACGAATTAAAAATAAACATTCATGCACTTTATAAATGTGCATGCATAATAATGGGAACACATTATTTTTAACAAATATATATATAAAATATATAAGAAATTTCCACCCCTAAAATGTATCAAGAGTAATTTAGTAATTTGTCTATAATATTTTATCATTACATTCATTTTTGACATTATTTACATACTTGGAAATATCTTGAAGAGATGTGCAACTTTTATGTTATTAAGTTTCTATGTTTCTTGATATGTATTTTCTTGTTTTCAAAATAAATATAAATACATATTTTAACATGAAAAAAAATATTATGCAAAATGAGAATAACAAGGAGCTTATGCCCTATCTGAACCTTCAAAGTCTTATGGGCTAGGAACAAGGTCTTGAACTACCACTTAAGCACTATAAATAGGGTTTTGGGCCTCTGAGTGGGAGATGAGTACCATTAGGAGTTTTGCACTCAAGGGATGCTTTGTGGGAATTTTTCATGGTATGGATAGGAGCTCAAAGGACTTGGGACCATAAATGAAGCTCTTAGGCACTCTTAGGAGTTTTTTCACATGAGGGGTGGGTCTCAAAGAATTGACCATTGTAGGAGAAGGAAAATGAGAGAATTAGGTTCTAGATTAAGCTTATGTGGCTCATGGTCCATGAACAAGGCTAGAAAACCACCACATGACCCATCTAAATGGGATATTTGGCCCACAAGTGAAATATAGGTGCTATTATCAATTTTTCTAATTATGAATCTCCTCATAAGGAAATGTAAGTATTTGATTTCGTTAGTGAAGAAATTAATTAATTTGTTAAGGTTAAAATAATATTAAATTAAATTAATTTTATATTAATATTTAAAAATATAAAAAATACTAAGCAAACTCAATAAATAAAATAAAATAAAATCCACATGTAGAAGTTATAGGGATCTTAGTCCCCATCTTTGATGTAATGATTGTAACATGCAACCAACCGCTTTATAAAACAATGTCGAATTAAGCAATACATTTATATTAGTTCCATTGAAAATCCAAAAATACAATTACTCAATCATCTTTTTCTTATTCCCCAAGGGAACGTCTAAAGGTAAACCCAATGCAAGGCATTTTTGACAAGCGGTTGGTGGTCTATGAAAATTATTGTTTATTAACAACTCGTCACTAGGAGGAAAACTACGTATGGCATGCACACCAAAAAATCTAGATGCCCTCCTTTTCATAAAGAACTTTGGCATTTGAGTAGTGTCCCTCAAAGGAACAATTTGCACTAAATAATGAGGCCCTGCAACTATTTATGAACCTTGTGGTGTTCCCATGAGTTCATGGAAGATCGTCGATATAGAACAGGTTTTTTGTGTTAAATTTTCCAGAAGCATAACCATTCATGCACATACTATACATGGAAATGTTATGTTTGTATTTGAGAATATTCAAGTAATCAGACCAACTATACAAAGGACCAAAAAATGGCTTAAGTGACACTGATTGTTTGGGAGGAATGAAGACATGTGAAAGGATAAACAACCCAAGATTTGAAACATCTATTTTAGACTTGGAAATTATATAACTATTACCACAAAAAGATAATTTGATTCCAACCTCGAGCACAGGCATGGACGACGACCAAGTTCCATATAAAGCTCGGTTGTAACAAGTTTTGTATTTGCTTTGCAAATGGATAGGAAGAGGGAATTCATCACTACCTTTCAACAATTGAATAGACTTTGGTGTGTACTTGGACATTTTTTCTCTTAGCTCATACAACTTTTTTGATCTCCTAGTAGTGATGTTTTGGATAGTATTGATATCATACTTTGTCTCACTGTAATAACTCTTCGTTGACTCAAAATAAGGAGATGAGTTGGCTGATTTAGGATGAAATGTAGTTGATATGGCTTCCAAATGTTTCAAAATATGAGCATATGGAAGTGTTCCTATGTGTCTTTTCTATATCACCTATTAGATTATTGACCGTAGTGGGAGGTATTAGACCATCAACTTTGTCTAGTTGATCATTAATATAATGAGACAATGTGACATGTCGAGGGTTACTCTTCAACCCTTTACATTCTAAACAACCACATACCACTGATGTATCATAAAATAGATCCAATTAATGGTTTAATACCATTGATCTAGGCTCCAGGTTACTGGAAGATGACATGTTACAGTTGGTAGAGTAAAGCAATTGTCCATTTTCATCAAACATTTTCCTATGATATCTCTCCTCACTTGTGACATTTTTACATTGGTGGAATAAATTTCTCATTCGAACTCGATTACAATTTATGATCCTACAAAATTCAATGAACAATTATTCAAATGCACGTGCATAAATGACATAAATTCAATCAAATAAATGAATTATAAACAAAATATAGACTTACTTCAAACTGTCTGGGAGAAGTTGAAAAACTTGCAACGATATGGAATGAGTTGGAATCCAAATTATTGGCCATTTGATATTATAACCTTCTTTTCCATGCATTTGAGCCAAAACCATCATCAATACATGCATGAATTTGATACTAAAATTTATCGGTGTTTTTGTTTATTTTACAATGCACCAATGTGTGTGTGTATATATATATATATATAGAATGCACAAGTGCAACCAACTATGAAACACATCAAACTGTTACGTCTGTTAGACCCTATGAAAACCAAAATATCTGTAAATTTTAATAGCAAGGGTTTGAATTTCTATTTTGTTGATAAGTTGGTATCAGTGCATTGTTTAGTATATACGCATCGGTGCCCATGAAACGATGAGGTGCAACGATTTGACGACAAATTTAATTTTTAAAATATATAGTTTAATAAGTGTTTTTACATAATGCATTGGTCACGAGCGAGACGAAGCGAGACGGAATGAGGCGGAATGTCAATGCGGCTAGGGCCTAAACCCTAGCTGCCTCCACTCGGGTTTTTCGATTGCAGGGGCGCGGATCTTCGACTGTAGCATCTGCACAGGGTTCCCCGCATACAGGGCCGCGGATCGGTGTTTTCAGAGCGTCCTGCCTGAGTTTCGCCTGTGTTTTTGCATGCATTTGGAGCAGTGGTCTTGGCCTCTGTCTTCTTGTTTGCTGGTGGTCGACGACCTGCTACGATGGCCCCAGATCCGATTGTCGAGAGGGGAAAAGATCCTCTGGAAGTATTCAAAGAATTAGTCCACTTGGCAGGACCCAAATCCAAGCCTTCTCTCTCGTCTAAGTTTGTTAAGAAGTTGGAGGAGATCCCTTCTCTAGAGCTATCTCCAGAGGGACCTTGCAATCTTGCCCTCCTTCTAGCCGAAAAGGCCCTCATCGGAAAATTTACGGGGTTATGGCCTAGCCCCAAAACGGTGGAGGCATGGATGGATGACCGTTGGAAATCACTGATACAGGGAAACATTTCTCTGTTCACAGTAGGCAGGGTTTTTTTTGTCTTCAGTTTCACGAGGAAAGAGGACTGTGATCTAGATTTCAGATATGGACCCTATTTCATGGGGTCGAGAGGAATGTTCTTAGCCCCCTAGACTCTTGACTTCAACCCCGGAGCCGAGATCACCGCAGCCCCTGTTTGGGTTAGGTTGCCTCACCTTCCCTTACATCTCTGGGGGAAAAATTCTCTGGAGGACATTGGAAATAAGCTTGGGCGTATCCTGGACAGTGGGGAGCCGAAAGGGGACCAGTTTACCTGCACTCGCATTTTTGTTGAGGTTAACCTCGAGGAAGGTCTTCCAGAAGCCATTAAGATATCCCTGGGGGAATGGTACCATATCCAAGAGCTGGACTACGAGCAGATTCCATTTAAGTGCCTCCGGTGCCATGCTTACGGTCACTTCGCAAAAAGCTACCCCAAAGCCTCCGAGGAGCCGGGACCAGTCAAAGAAGATGATTTTCAGCCCGTTCGACGAAGGCAGTCAAGGTGAAAGGATCCACTAGCCCAGGCCCCGAAGGCCACTCATTCAGCAGAGGCAACTCTAGAAAATAAAAACAGCTTTGATGCGCTGAAGGAAGATGAAGCCCTAGATCCAGAAGCAACAACAATTAAGGAAGACCCTCCGACAAACGAAAGCCTTCCGGATTCCACCCCCCCAAATTCAGTAGCAACGAGAGAAATTCGGGCTTCAGATCCGGAACCCTCTGCCCATGCAGGTCTGGTTGTTACAGTCCCCTCTAGAGGCTCTGGGAGAACTTCTGAACCTGAAGACAATTCAGTTCCGTCTCCACCCCTTACCCGAGGGTGAAGGACCAATAAAGCACGCAGAGAAAAGGAGGCGGCCTCCAACATTTCTTTAGGTTCTTAGAAAAATTTGGATCCCTACATTAAGGGGAAAATTTCAGCCCCCTCGGTTTAATGCTTTGCTTCTGTCTTCTACTATGCTCACAGTTTGTGAGAATTTACTCATGTATGAACTCCTTGTCATTTTCTCGAATTAGCTCCAGGAGCAGATGGGATTGGTCTCCCAAGACATTCACAAGAAGGTTGGTAGCACTGTTAGAGGTCACCAACCTTCTTCAGAGTTGTAACTTTTTGATTCTGGCTTTCCAGAATGCCGCTTAATGCAACATAACCATTTTCGTCAAAAACAAAATAAGTGTTTTTACATACAAATTGAAAAAATACAATTAAAAAGGAGAGGGAATTTCATTTTTCAAAACATATTTGTTTATAAATTAAAACACTATTCATTATTTCATTTTTTGGTAGGCTTTAGAAGGAAGATTTGTGGAAGAGAGATTTACCACGAAAGACTTTGGAGTACCTGGATTTTTTTGAAGAGCCAAATTTGGAAGAGATCCATAGGGCACATACAAATTTGTAGAGAAGAAATTTCAGATATGTGATTTCATTCTTCTGGTCATTTCAATCTTTCCCTATTTGATTCAAACTATTTTCAATGCATATTAAAACAAATAGAAGGGTTTCATAGTTACCTTCAGTATTGGAATCCATAGCTTTCTAGTTGTTTTTTCTTGTTCCCCTCTTTTTTAAGCAATATATTTTTATAGGGTTTATTTTTTTAAGTAATATATTTTTATAGGGTTTATTTAGTTGCATATGGGGCACTTGGTATCTATTGCAATGGTACCACTTATTGCATCGGATCCCAAACCCTGTCAACCCTGTCGTTGTCAACGATTTTTAAAAACAACTTTTCCATGGTATGCGGTGCACATTGTACAAGAAAATCGCCCCAGTGCACACTGTATATATGTACTGACATGGTGCTCAATGTATATGGAAAAGTGCATTTAGCCACATATATCTGTGAAAAACACTGATTGGTCGAAAAATAACTAGTATTGATTTTTGTATCATATGTGTATAGGTTGGCGGTGCACAACGACTAATAATATGGAGTGGTGCAAGTATATGTTTGATGCCTAGGTGCGCATATATATTTGATGCCCCGATGCATTTTTTTTAATGAAGCACACCGAAATACTAGATCATATAAAAATTCATTATTTCTATTTTTATGATTCCTTATTTTTTTATTATACAAGATGGTTGATAGAAGTTCAAGAAAACATCTTATTGCATTGAGTGCAATGGTATCCCATCGCAAGAAGAGACAAAGGCAAATTCTTTAAGTTTTATTAAAAAGTTAATATATTTGAAATATTTGTAAGTTTAAATCAATGATGTGTATTGGTTAATGTGTGTCCTGCAGAGAAAAAACTCGAAGAAACTTGATAAGATTGTTCACAATCTAAGTGCAAAAGAGCATAAAATATTTATGGAAATGTTGCAAAGAGAGGAAACAGGTGGATTGAAAGGTAATCAACATTAAGGTTTTCTTTGACTTTTAGTAAAAACGAATTTCTTAACAATAATCGCTAACAAGTTTTAAACACTCGATTTCAAATTTTTTTAATGTTATGCAGGAGCTGATAGCAAGGGAATGGAATCTCGTACTAAGAGGAAAAAAATTGTTACGGATGTAATTGATGATGACATCTTGGTCATCGGTGAAAACAATTGTTACGAATGTAATTGATGATGACATCTTGGTCATCGGTTCATATGGAGTGGTGCTTGAAGTTAATGAGGGGGGGAGATTATTTTATAGAGCTTTGATAGATATAGTGGAAAGAACATATAAACATAATTTCCACCTACAATACAAAAATCAATCTAGTGACTCCAAGAATTAGGTTATATGTACACTGCAAGAAATGTTTCTGGAGCCATGGTCAATGAGACCCATGAGACTTGCAATAGAAAAAACTTACAATAAAAAATAAAATAAATCATATTAAAGGTATTATTACTAAACATGTTTTTCTATAATATGTTCTGATAATTACCAAATTAATTTGTTTTTCTATATTTACTTTCATGTCCGTTTAAGAAAAAAAATAGTGTTTTTTTGTTTTTTGGGAAGATTATGAAAATTCCAAGCGACAAACGAGGGGAAATCCAAGACATGCTGGTAAAGATGCCCAAAAGAGTGTATGAGGAGATGATAACAGAAATTAACATAATTGCATCACAGGAGGATGCATCCCAACAACAATGTGCATCTGAGCTATGTGATCATCTATTTTTTCTTGTATATACGTCAAATTTATTCATTATATTAAATACTATTTTTCAATTATTTTCTTGTAGAAAAGAAAACAAACTGGAACCCAATCAACACATAAGACAATACTACAAGGAAGAAAAGGGTTGAACGCAAAGTTTATGAGTACTTACATTTTCATCGTTACTTAAGTTTTCTTATCTGTTGTGATATTTGTATTTAAATAATTTATTTACACCGATCCATGGATGTCTTCTAATAGGTGCTAACGATTGAGGGGGTTTGCCTTATGAAGCTAAATGTGAGGAGAAATGTTATTTTTTGTGTAACGAGCTATGCCTCCAATCCCTCTACAGTAGGATTTCTTGTTTCATGCCAACCACAAGACAACTCCTTCTATGTTAGGTACCTTAGATTCTTCATGCTCCCAAGTTTCAACTAGAAATACAATGACAACTTCACTTGAGATCCAACTTAACATGGAACCTTTGTGCCATGGAAATCAATGACAATCCTAAGAGAGGATCCGAAGTGTCCCAAACTCCTATTTATTATTATCTTTTTGGTATCTATTGTTGATGTTTGTAGCATCAGGAAGGTACTTCCACATTAGTTTTGTGTCTAACATGTGAAAGTTGTCCTTAATACCTCTCGGGACTTATGAGATTCAATTTAATTAAGTGATTATTAAAGTGAATGCATTTTTTGTAATTAATGGAGTTTAATTTAAGTCAAATGCCTAAGTATTTGACATTAATAAGTTAAATTAATTGCTAACCATTAGATCATAAAGTGAAGGTGAGATCTAATCTCATCCATTGATCACTTTGGATATCTAGGGTTTTGGATTTAGAGTAAACTCAAGATTATAAAAGAAAGCCTAAGTGAGAGAAGGAGACACACACATAGTGAGATAGGAGATCTMATTGATTGGGTGGAAAAGGAATTTCTTCCAAGTTTACAAGGGTGGGGTCCAAGGAAAGGAGCAAAGGGGAAACAAAGGAAGTAGCAKCCAACAAGATTGAAGGAAAAATATTGAGGTGTGTTAGGCTAGGATATTTTTTTTTTAGTATMTTCCTCATGTGGACCATTATCCCAAGACGAGAGCCCAAATTTTATATTAATAAAATCAACATTGTACTGGTTTTCCCTTAAGAAGTTTTCTAAGGGTATATACCTAGAAAATTATGTGTGCAAATGTGTATGTTTTCCTTTATGTGCTTCTGTTGATTTATTTATTTAGATCATTAAAAATTAGTCGTGTTTTTATTTAGTAAATTTGCTTAATGAATTTATTACAACAAGGGTTTTATTGGAACGTAATTGTCGGGTGTTGGGGTTTTGAAATTTAACATGGTATCAGAGCATGATCTCTGAAGAAGGAAACCAATTGCACAAGATTGTAATTTTTGCAACACAAAAAATCCTTTTATTTTTGCAAGCTACAGGTAAATAAGAAAAAAAGGAAATTGCAATAGTCATACAGGTCGTACAGGTATGGTCACACATATTGGCAGAGAATATTTCATAGGTTAAGGTCATGTGCAATTCGTTGGGAGTAAGTTGAGCATGTTCTAGGAAGATAGGGTCACACATATAGAGAGGGAAGACTACAGAATAAATGATCACCAACACTAGCAAGTAGTGACTGATGTATTCGTGGGCGTGTTGGGAGCAGTCACAAAAAAACTCACGTGGACGAGTCGAAGAGAAGGCTCGGGTAGGGTGAGGCATAAACGACGAAGTTGGTTGACAGAGGAGAAAACTGTGAGGGTGATAGGGATAACATGGAGCATCCGCATGGGAGAGTCGTTTGGAAGGGAAGAATCAACAGAGGAAAAGGAGGGTCTCGGGCTACAGTTGACATCCACAGCCAAAATTCGTTGTTGTAGCAATAGCCAAGCACATGAATTCAGAGGGAGATAACCTTGACACAACAATCAACATTGGTTTTGTAGAGGGAAAGGTATATAGGTTGTAGGGAAAGCCTATAGGTGGGTCCAAGGGGATATTTGATTTTGATCGATGTCGGTGACAGAGGACAAGGAGCGGATGACTCAAAAGGGTGAGCAAAGTTCACATACTTCCAATGTGGGGAGTCAACCTTCAGATTGGAAGAGGGAGTTGGCCCCTTGCAGGTTTTTCAAGAGACCTAGTTGATACGGCATGACATTGATGGATGCTCAGGAGCAGATTGAGGCTCCTAGGAGCACATTGAGGGAGATTAGTCCTTCAATGGAGTTTCCAAACTTCATGGCACTGATATGTAGCATCATCGATTTCATGACTTCCAATGTCCAAGGAGAAACTAACCAGTAGGGTTGGAGGGATGCGAGTGTGCATGATGATGTGTATGACATTGTGCCAAGGTTAAAGGAAGAAACAATTCCAGGTACTAAGAGGGAGTGTTGATGTTTGTATCATCAGACAAGTACTTTCACATCAGCTTTGTGTCTAACATGTGAAAGTCATCCTTAATACCTCTTAATTCTTAGGAGATTCACTTTAATTAAGTGATTATTAAAGTGAATGCCTTTTTTTAATTAATGGAGTTTAATTTAATTCAAATTCCTAAGTATTTGGCATTAGTGAGTTAAATTAAATCCTATCCATTAGATAATAAAGTGAAGGTGATATCTAATCTCAACCATTGATCACTTTGGATATCTAGGGTTTTGGATTTATGGTATACTCAAGATTATAAAAGGTAACCTAAGTGAGAAGAGGAGACACACACAGAGTGAGATAGGAGATCTCATTGATTGGATAGAGAAGGAATTTCATTCAAGTGTGTAGGGGAAGAGTCCAAGGAAAGGAGAAAAGGGGTAGCAAGTGAAGTAGCATCCAACAAGATCGAAGGATGGATCTTGAGGTGTGTTAGGCTAGGCTATTTGTTGTTTTGAATTTTCCTCGGGTGGGCCATTATCCCAGGACGGGAGCCCAAATTTTATATTAATAAAATCAACATTGTATTGGTTTTCCCTTCGGGGTCTTTCCAGGCGTATTTACCCAGAACATTTTATGTGCAAATGTGTATGGTTTCCATGTTGTTCTTCCGTTGATTTATTTATTTAGATTGTTAAAACTTATTTGTGCTTTTATTCAATAAATTTGTTTAATGATTTTATTACAACAAGGGTTTGTTTGGAACATAATTATCGGGTGTTTGGTTGTTGAAAATTAACATCTACCCCTAACAATGGTTTTTTTATTCCCAATTATTGCTCATTTTCCTTCCTTCCTAGATTCTTATACCTTTTGAACTTCCTTCCTTAATTCAACTTGATCTTTTGGAATGAGGTCTTCATTTATAAATATTCTTTACCCTTTCAAGATCAAATATTTGTTGAGTATGTCATATTTATGATCATTAGTGTTTACCTTGACATGAATCAACCTATTTTCATGTTCAATTATTTTGCCTAGCATCTTTGCTTCTATGAGGAAAGTTGTTTCAATTTGTGATTTATTTTTTAGATCTTCTTTTACTATTTCTAGCATGTTCTCATCTTTTCACTCTTTTATACCAAAATTTGCGAGGTTCAAGGTTTTTTTGTTATGCTCATGATATAACTCTATGAACTTATTCAGTTCCTCTTTGATGGGTTTGATATCCAATTTACTTTCCAAACTATTTAGGGCCAAATTGTTAGTTAGTTTTTCTTCTATCTCTTAAATATTGTCCCTCATATTATTATTTTCTTTGATCTCTCATTCTTGGGTTGGTTGTTTGTTTTCTTGGATTTTTTTTCATTTCTTGTAATCTAACCTCCATTTTCTACAAGTGAGTCTCCAAGGAACTAAAATATTATCAAACATTACCTCTAACTCTTTTTGAAGTTTTACTTCTCTCTTCTCTTTGCTTTTCTAATGATTCTATATGTTCATAAATATTATCTAGAGTTACTTTGCTAGGCCTCCCCTTGAAAGGTTTTGGTAACTATGATGAATTGCTCATATTGGAAAGAAAAAGAGATACATAAGAATTACAAAAAGAGCATGAACACCTAATTCAGGAGAGGGTTTGAACAACAACAAAAAAATAACACCACAGAGTTTGAATGGTTTGAGCGTTAGCTCAAATACAATATAGGGATGTGAGAGATCGAACCAGAATCAACTTTAATCATGTCTTGGGTCTATAAGAACAATGATTTATAATACAAGGACAATGATATCTTCGATGATTTCTCTATGTATTCCAATCTCTAAGGTAGACCCAGGGATATATATATATCCCATGTAAAATTCACATTAAACCAAAATAAAAAACAAGTCACAATAAGCCGACACCAATATGATTCACCACAGGGGTTGAATGGTTTGAGCATTAGCTCAAATAAAATATAGCGATGTGGGAGATCAGTCCCGAATCAACTTTAATCATGCCCTGGGTCTACCTTAGAGATCAGATTACGTAGAGAAATCACTGAGATCACTATGATTGTATTAGAAATCATCGTATATATATATACAGCCTGAGTGGGCCTAATGGTTAAGAACATGTGTTTCCTCTTAAGAGGTCACATGTTCAAATCCAGAGGGGGGTAGGTATGTATACCTTTGTAGACTTTACCAGTCAAATCACTGGGCGGAGGGGGGTCCCTTGTCCCACAAACAAAGGGGTCTCATACACCAATTTGGTGTGCTGGCTTTGATATGACCTTAAAAATAGATTATTATTATTTATATATATATATAATTGTAGATAAATCACCATGCTTATATTAGAAATCATCGTAGATAATTCAATGTAACAATGACCATGCTTGTATTAAATCATGCAAAGAAATATATCTATATATATATAACACCCTATTAGCCATATATATATTATCATCTATGTATATAGTGTATTTGTTATTATTGATTACTATTTTATCATAATTATTATTTATCATTTTATTTTAATAATTTATTTTAATAANACCAGTCAAATCACTGGGCGGAGGGGGGTCCCTTGTCCCACAAACAAAGGGGTCTCATACACCAATTTGGTGTGCTGGCTTGGATATGACCTTAAAAATAGATTATTATTATTTATATATATATAGAATTGTAGATAAATCACCATGCTTATATTAGAAATCATCGTAGATAATTCAATGTAACAATGACCATGCTTGTATTAAATCATGCAAAGAAATATATCTATATATATAACACCCTATTAGCCATATATATATTATCATCTATGTATATAGTGTATTTGTTATTATTGATTACTATTTTATCATAATTATTATTTATCATTTTATTTTAATAATTTATTTTAATAATAAGAAGAGAAAGAATGATAATATATAATAAAGAAGAAAAAAAAATAAAAAATAAAAAAATAATGACATTTTATATTTGATTTATTAATATAATTGAAAGTGTAAGAATAGAAATTAGAAAATAAAGGAGAGGAAGGGAACTAAAAGAGAGAAAAGAAGAATAAGAGAAGAAAAACAATTAAAAAAAAGCAGGAAGGAAATTTATTGATGAGTTACTAAGAAAATATTTGGATGATAATGTTTATCCTAAGAAACCATTTGGATGATAATGTAAAGATCTTTTTTTTACTCATTTTCCAACCATTATTAGTCCCTGCCATAGGCATAGAGGGACTATAGCGATCGATAATTCTTCGACTACATATTAGTTTGTCCTTTGACCACAAATATTTGCATAATATGTATTCTTGGAGCTAGGGAACTAAAAACATAGATTTTTATATAATAAAAAGTACCATATATGTACTGATCTGATTGGATAAGAGATTGGAGGTCTTATTGCTAGCTTCACTATTCCCAATGTTTTATATGGTAACATATCCAATCGTTTTTATCGTATACAGTCTTTTTGAATCATATATTTTTCCTATGTATTGCTTGAAGGTGGATTAATGCTAGCATTAGTTCGAATGTTTGTCTTAGCATTTTCTGCTAGGTGAATATATCTGTAAGTTTTCATTTGTACTAATCATATTGAAATGTTTAGATATCCAAGCTTTGCAGTGATCGAGAATTCCAAAGTTATAACATCATTGTTGCATGTATTTGTATTGATATGTATTGACACTTTTTTGAGGTGCTTGAATAGCCCTGACAACTTAAATGTTTACATGACGCAAGGTCCTCCAACAAACCTAAAAACTTAAATGTTTGCATACCACGAGGTCCTTACACAACCTGACAGCCTTAAACATTTATCTAAATACATCTCTTGGAGTACATTTTTCCTCAAAATTTTCCATACAATGTTGCAGTGATTTTGCACAATATTGTTGTCCACCGTCAGTTGAATATGTATTATATGTTTCATCCTTCTTCTACCTTTGCAATGCAATTTCATCATCGTTGAAGCTACATACATTGTTTACTGGTTCAGTGAGTGCTTCTTCTTCGTTGGTTCATCAATTGCACCTTGTTGTTGTTTGGTTCACAATTCGACCTACACTTCTACCTTTCATTGTTTCAGAGTAAGTTTCCATGCCATGGTTTCATTTTCTGTTACTTGTTTGTTGTTTAGTGTTTTCTTATTTATACTCACATGCTCGTCATATGTTTCCGGTTCCTTCTGTGCTTTGGCTGAAGTTTCGTAATCATTGGAGATACATACATTGTTTACTGGTTTGGTGGTTGTTGCTTGTTCGTTGGTTCGTGGGTTGTTGGTTCTGTTTGTTTGTCTTGGGCTTATGCTTTGGGGTCGTGGGGCTGCAGTTGGGCCTATTCGTGCTTTCTCGTTGGTTTGTTGCTTTATTTTTTCTTTTGTTTGATTCGACTTTGCAGGGTTGGGGTCCTACGTTGGTAGTTGGACCTATTTTGTTTTTTGATTATTATTGTTTTTTGGCCGCTTTACGGCGTTCAACCCTTGCACTTACGAGTCGACATGCAATTGTGTTATTTTCCCTATTTGGAGAGGTCGATATTTATTATGCTGTGATATTTTGTTGGTGCTTCAGTGCTGGCATGAAATAAAATAGTTGCATGAAAAATACTTTGAGAAGTACATGTGCACTTTCAATATATGTTATTTTTTTGTTAAAATAAAGCATATGCAGGCTACGTTTATAAACCATGCATGGTCAAATGTGTCATATGAAAATACATGGTCTTTGTCCTTTACACATATTGGTGTGCCCACGATACAATATGTCTTGTACTTGAGATATGATATGTACAACAATGATTCTGCAAAATTATGTTTCCATGTGTGGAAGCATATCTGGTTAGTTTTCCACGAAAAACCAAAATCTTGTATTGTGGGCACATCAGTCTATGTAGAGGATAAAGAACATGTATTTCCATTGGTGGAAGCATATTTGGATACTTTTTCACAGAAAACCATAAATCATTTAGCTACGACCATGCAATTTCGTAATATTTTGTGGCTTGTAATATATTTTGGGCAGGGAAAAATAAATTACACATTCACAACTATGGATGGAGAAGCGCAAAGGTTCATGTTTCCGCCTATCTTTTAGACTGTTCATTGAGTCTCTTTTAATGTATGTACATATTACTTGTTGTTCAGTGCATACCAACTTACATTCATGTTAATTATATTTTGTGTGTTCCCACATTCAAACAAACAGAATAGCTAGAGAAAACGACAGAGTCTTGACAACATCGCTTGAAGAGGATATGGAAAGGTGCATGCTTGTACTGTTATTTCATATTGCATTGTTTTGTATTTCATTTATTATCTATATATGTGTTCACCTAGTATATTGTATCTTCATTACATGCATTCCTGCATACTAACCTACTTCATGTCCATTGTGTTTTTGTTGCATTGCTACATTTAAACAAACAGAATGACTGGAGAGGAGGATGAACTCTTTGGCGGGAATGTAGCCGAGAAATTACAGAAGTGGATACCTGTTCTCTTATTTCATATTCCAGTGTTCATTTTTTCATTTACTGTCTGTATATTTGTTGTTCTTGTTTCGTTGCTTTGCACCTTTTTTTTTTCCCCTTCTTTTCTTCCTTCAAATATAATATATTCTGTGTATTCTGCTTGTTGTTACATTGGAATAATTAGACTTTTTTCTCTTTCTTTTACATGTCTTTCTTCATACTAACTTTCCTTCATGTCCATTGCATATTCGACATTGGTACCTTGGAAGAAACAGGTTGGTTGGACAGGAAGATGAATTGTTATGTGCAACAACATACGGTTCTATGGTGCAATCTTCTAAAAGTATACCAACTGTGCTAGTAAATTAAATATACAAACTGGTTGGGGGCATATAATATTAGACTTGAAAATGATGGCTTGGAAGCAATGTCTCTTTTTTCCCTCCCTATTTCTACTTTTTCCATTTTCTATTATCCTTTTGTTTTCTAATTGATCTGCTTAGTGGTCTTTCCGAAAATGCCTTGGTGCACCAGTTGGCGGACTAACGGTTTCACAACTATGGTTTTGCTTCTACCTTATTCCATACTTATCCACTTTTTCGATTGCGGGTGCCAGGATGGCGGGTTCAATATTTCTCCCTTGGCTTCCAGGGGTCCGCGATATACAGATTGCCCGTGGTGCCCCACCCTCACACCTTGTTTACTGTTACACATTTTTCTAGTTAAAAAAAATAAGATGCATACAATTTTACGCTTATTTAGTTCTTATGATGGAGAGTATACAATGCATATTCTTGTTTAGTCCCGATGTTCATCTGCACATGCTGGCATTAGAAAAATTTGGACTAGTGACATGGCCATGAGCAGTCAGTCATCCCAGACATCAGCAGACCGACAAGGCCAAAGGTAAATATGCTATGCTCTTCTCTTAGTATGTTTACAAGACAAATATCCTCTTCTATTTATTCATCTATGGCATGGTGAATATGTTGATGTCATCTGCAATGCATGGTTTGCAGTTCACAAGAAGTATCAACAAATACAAGCGAGATGTCAAACATAGCACATGTTCCACAGACTAAGAGGTGTGGTTGCAAAAATATGGCTCCATAGTTCATCAAAGCTATGCCTGTACTTGTAGATTTATGCCAGTGAAAGAAGAATACAAAAAAAAAATGCACACTACCATTCACTTTAGTTTTCCTGTTAAAAAATTGTCACCAGGTCTAGAGTTGTAACACCCAAAGAAGAGCTTGAACAATCGTCAAACTGGATAAGCGTTCGTCTGGGACATAATGATCATCTATAGCACCTCCTTGGACAAGGAAAACAAAACTAGATCCATTACGTGTGTTGACATGACAGACAAGGAGGCCATGATGACAATGACACTGCGTATTCCTACACAGCTTTTCCAAAAACATGTAGAAAAGATATTGTCGGGTAATGGGATATCCATTACAAATTTTAATGTATTTCCAAAAATAGTATATGACTGTGGTGATTGTGATCAGATTATTTCACTCAACGAAACAAGTATTGTGGAAAAAATTCCCGTTGTTTGTTCATAATATCGTTTCGTCCCAGACGCGACTATTAGCCAACTTGAACAGAGTAGTGATATTTACCCAATCAGAACCATTAGCTCAGTTGTCACACTGGCGAGAAAACTTGGCGTGCAAAACATTCTCCATATAAAGGATGGAGAGTCGAACAATGATAATGCAATGGTACCGCTTTCCATATCTGATTTTTTCCTTTACTTTTGCAAGTGCATGTATCTCAGGTAAGTTACACAAATATTGCATTGTTCCATGTTGCAACTGCAATTGTTCAATACCTATTCAAATTTGTTTTCGTCGATGGAGCAACAATTGCTTAGAGGGAAGATTCCACTTATGCTCTTCAAAAATATAACAAAGAAAAGGGATGTTAGAGAAAGGATCTTTCAGACAACCCATGCAACATTTGTAATAGAGTTACGAAGAGATATAGTACAGGATCTGAAGAAACTAGCTAGCTCTACAACTGTTGTGCATATACATCCACAAAACCATCCTCACTTTGCTTATACAAATAACCTTCACCAAATTTTTCCGGCTTGTTTTATTTTATTTTATTTTTTCTAAGGGTGGGGGGTGCAGTTGTGTATTATATTGTTCAATGTATTAATTCCTATGCTCAGGTTCCCAGGTTGAAGGTGTTTTAGTTGCAGTGAATGCGTACTCAACCCCCTTTGAACCTGTATGTGTGAATTTCAACTCTCATGCTTCTGCCTCCACTTTGATAAGTGATGATACGATTGATTGTCTGTGATGCAGTGAAAAATGTCCATATATATATGGACATTGCCTCAATGCTGCCATCTGAACCGTGGGCAACACAACTGTCAATTGTACAGTTAGGAAGCCTCTGTTACAAAATGTGCTTCCTAAGTTGGCAAAATTGTCGCATGAAACATATCTACAGAAAAATGCAAGCAGTGTCTACATGTTGCGCGATTTTCGGATACACAACAAATTTACCTTAAATGAGGACAATGCAATTTTTCATATTGGCTGAAGAAGGGAAAAAAAAAATATTGAACTTTGGTAGGAAACAAAAATACCTCATGTGTCTCTATAATATTTCTTCAACATCCAGATCAATGTTTGTCGGACTCGACTACTTGGGATTGCATGCGCATAAGATTGTTCAGTCCAAAAAATGGGAAGCATGGAAACAAACCCCATATATCCCATGGCCCCGGTTATTTTCTACTGGGCACATATACCATATGTAAGAGAAAATTAATGCCACGATGTCTTTTCTTTGTATAACAAATTTTTTGATGCAAAGGTCGATGCATCTTTCTCTATGGAACCTTGTGGGAACTTGCTTGCAGCCTGTTTGGAGTTTAATTGGTTCTTGGTTGTATGCTTCGTCTGTCAATTTGTATATCGTGAAACTCTGAGTGTTGTTTGGAGGACATAGAACAATAGAATTGCATTTTTTTAGCCATCTAGCCCGCAAATCCACCTGATAATTTCTATGGCACCTTGACACAAATGTAGTACGTGGCTTGTTTTAGCATTTTTCCTTGATCAATGAACTTGGTAAAATTAATCTCCTGGAATAATTTGCAATCAACGAATGTATACTGTGCGAAGCCCAATTGTGCTATCATATCAACAAGAGGCCCTTAAAATTCAAATTGGTCGTTGTTATGCTTGCGGTGATAGAATTTTAAAAAAACTTTGTTTTTTTCCTTCATTTCTTTTAAAATAAGCAATTTAACATCCTTTGATAATTTTATCTAATTAAATTGTACAATATCAATATTTAATATTAATAATTTAGTATTTGAAAATAATGTTAGATAGAATGACCATCCGTAAACAATCACAATCTTGAGCCTGCTAGTCTTGCAGTCTGTCTATCAATTTGTATGTCGCGAAACTTTGAGTGTTGTTTGGAGGACACAGGACAATAGAAGTACAATGTTGAGCCAGACAGACCGCAAGTTTGCCTATCAATTTGTATATCGCGGAACTCTGGGTGCTATTTGTAGGACACATAACAATGGAGGCTGAATTTTGAGCCCGCCAACCTGAGAACCTGCCATCCAAAAAGGGGCTAAGTATGGAATGAAGGATCCATACATGCTCTCTAAAATCTCATGTCCATACTTTATAAAAGTACATATTTGGTATGTATTTCTTGTTACTTAGAAAATTTCTAGGTGTGGAAGTTGGCGGATGCACGTGTTCATATTTCCTCTTACTTTTATATCACCAGCCCGACCGACCGCTTCCCCGTTTCAAATTGTACAAACTTTTTTGTCTAATTAAATTGTACAATATCAATATTTAATATTAATAATTTAGTATTGAAAATAACTTTTTTAGATAATGTTAGATAGTTGATTGGGATTACCATCCGTAAACAATGGAAAGCCTGAGCCTGCCAGCCTTGGAGTCCATCTATCAATTTGTATATCACAAAACTTCGAGTATTGTTTGGAGGACACGAAACAATAGAAGTGCAATGTTGAGCCAGCCAACCCGCAGGTCCTCTTGTCAATTTGTATATTGTAGAATTCTGGGTGTTATTTGTAGGGCACGGAACAATAACGACCCAATTTTGAGCCCGACAACCCACAATCCAAAAAGTGTCTAAGTATGGAATGCGAGATCCGTACATGCTCTATAAAATATCATGTCCATACTTTATAGTACATATTTAGTATGTATTACTCATTTTTCGGAAAATTCCTTGGTACAGAAATTGGAGGATTCACATCTTCAGATTTCACTTGCTTTTATATCACCACCCCAACCGACCACTTCTCTGTTTCATATTGTACAAACTTTTTGGCTCACAGTTTTTCCAAATAGGCGAGTTACTGGATCGATGGGTTCAATATTGATAATTTATGTAATTAAATTGTGTGATATCAATATTTAATATTAATAATTTAGTATTTGAAAGTCATGTTTTTTAATAATGTTAGATAGTTGATAGGGATGCCCATCCATAAAAAATCGCAATCTTGAACCCGCTAGTCCTAGAGTCTGTCTATCAATTTGTCTATTGCGGAAGTTTGGCTACTGCTTGGAGGAAACAAAACAATAGAAATGCAATGTTGACCCAGACAGTCGCAAGTACGCTTGTCAATTTGTATATCGCAGTACTCTAGGTGTTGTTTGTAGGGCATGGAACAATAGAGGCCCAATTTTGAGCCTACCAGACCGAGAACCCGCGATCCAAAAAGTGGCTAAGCATGGAATGAGGGATTTGTACATGCTCTATAAAATCTCATGTCCATAGTTTATAAAAGTACATATTTAGTATATATTTCTCGTTTCCTCGAAGTGTTGCTTGGAAGACATAGAACAATAGAAGTGCAATGTTGAGCCAACCAGTCTATAAGTTCACCTATCAATTTGTATATACCGGAACTCTGGGTGCTATTTGTAGGATACAGAGCAGTAGAGACCCAATTTTGAGCCCGCTAGATCGATAAACCGTAATCCAAAAAGTGGCCAAGTATGGAGTGTGGGATACATACATGCTCTATAAAATTCTCATATCTATACTTTATAAGAGTACATACTTAGTATCTATTACTCGTTTTTCGAAAAATTTCTAGGTGCGGAAGTTGGTGGATTCACGTCTTCAGATTTCACTTACTTTTATTTCACAAGCCTGACCGATCGCTTTCTCGTTTCATATTGTAATAAACGAATATAAACTGGCCCAAGTCCAATTGTGCTATCACATCAAGACAAGGCCCTTAAAATTCAAATAGCTCGCTTGCCAATTTGTATGTTGCGGAACTCTGGGTGCTATTTGTAGGTCATGGAACAACAGAGGCCCAATTTTGAGCCCACCAGCCTGAGAACCCGCGATCCAAAAAGTGGCTGAGTATGGAATGAGGGATTCGTACATGCTCTATAAAATCTCATGCCCCTTCTTTATAAAAGTACATATTTAGTATATATTACTGGTTTCTTGGGAAAATTTCTAGGTGCGGAACATGATGGATACACATGTTCAAATTTCCACCCACTTTTATATCACCAGCCTGACCGACCTCTTCCCCGTTTCATATTATACAAAAATTTTGGAATGCAAGTTTCCGAATAGGTGGGTTTTTCTTTTAAATAAGATATTTATCATCCTTTAATAATTTTATGTAATTAAATTGTACAATATCAATATTTAATATTAATATTGTAGTATTAAAAACAAAGTTTTTAGGTAGTGTTAGATAGTTGATAGGGATCACCATCCGTAAACAATCGCAATCTTGAGCCCGCCAGCCATGGAGTCCATATGTCAATTTGTATATGGCGGCATCCCGAGTGATGTTTGAAGGACATAGAAAAATAGAAATGCAATGTTGAGCCAGCCAACCGGCAAGTCTCCCTGTCAATGTGTATATCAAAGAACTCTTGGGTGCTATTTGTAGGACACAGAATAATAGAGCCCCCCCAATTTTAAGCTCGCCAGCTTGAGAACCTGTGATCCAAAAAGTGGTTAAGTATGGAATGCGGGAATGCGTAAGTTGGCGGATTCACGTCTTCAGATTTCACTTACTTTTATATCACGAGCTCGACCGACCGCTTCCCCATTTCATATTGTACAAAACTTTTTGTCTAATTAAATTGTACAATATGAATATTTAATATTAATAATTTAGTATTGAAAATAATGTTTTTAGATCATGTTAAATAGTTGATAGCGATTACCATCCGTAAACAATCACAATCTTGAGGCCTCCAGCGCTGGAGTCCGTTTGTCAATTTGTATGTCGCAGAACTCTAAGTGTTGTTTGTATGACACAAAACAATAGGAGTGCAATGTTGACCCAGCTAGCCCGTAGGTCTTCTTGTCAATTTGTATATCATGGAATTCTGGGTGCTATTTGTAGGCCACGAAACAATAGAGGCCCACTTTTGAGCCCACCAACCCGAGAACCCGCGATCCAAAAAGTGGATAAGTATTGAATGCGGCATCCGTACATGCTCTATAAAATCTCATGTTCATACTTTATAGTACATATTTAGTGTGTATTACTCAATTTTCAGAAAATTTCTAGGTGCGAAAGTTGGCGTATTCACGTCTTCATATTTAACTTACTTTTATATCACTAGCCCAACTGATGGCTTCTCTGTTTCATATTGTACAAAATTTTTGGTTTGCGGTTTTCCGAATAGGCGAGTTACCGGATAGGTGGGGTTCAATATTGTGTTTCCATTGTTCCGCCACCTGCAAACAACACCCTGACTTCCACGACCCACAAATTAGCAAAAAAATTGAAATAAAAGAATATATACTATGCGAAGTCTAATGGAACAATTATATGAATGAGACAACATTAAAATTCATATTCGTCATTGTTATACCTGCGGTGAAGCTAACAGTACAGGAAATTTACTTAAACATCCAAAAAATGATTGTCTTGTAACTTTCGATGCTTCTCTTATACAAACAGATCCTGGAAATTATAAACATCTCTCGTTGTACCTATTCATTGATTGAAGAACCTGCTAACATGTTTAATGCACTCCATAGTTACTATTAAGACCAATTCCCGCTTCTGAAAATTGCCATCCTCTTTGTCTTTTCTCTCTGCTTTCCCTTTCTTTACTTACTCGTTTTTCGGAAAATGTCTAGGTGCGGAATTTTTTTCCCTGGGTATATCTTCTATCCTTTTGTTTTTGTAACCCGCCCAACCACTTTTCATAATTGGGAATTTCTTGCAATCTGTTTCGCAGGTTGGTGGGTGCAAAAAATGTATAATGCTTCGTGGCAATTCGCCATCACCGCTACCTTCGTACTTGTTTCCAGATATGCAATGATTAAGCTTTAATGCAAGTAGTTCATCCTGTAGGAACTGTTAAGATTGTCATTAATGTCTGGAAGGCTGGAGAAGATTTGTCATTACTACGAATTAAACCAAGATTTGCAAAGAAGTGTGTTATCCTTTCCAAGTATTCATTTCAAACATGATGCAATCTGTTTTTGTGCGTCGATGTGTTGGCACCTTTAAGAAATATCTAATTCTTCATCTCTCTTCGTTGTCACTGTAACCTTCACACTTTTTTTAAAATTTGCAATTAGTGAGATTTAATGGTAACATCTCATTCCACACGAACCCTGGAGATTGCCATTGATCAGCGAAAGGCTCGAGGAGATATTCCATTGATACGCATCAAACCATAATTTGTGAAGGGTTATTTTATCCCTCCCCAATTTTCATTTCAAACATTGTCTAGAGAAAATAGAAATTCTCGTTAACTTGTGGCAGCAGTTCTGTCCAGATACAGTAAACACATTTGGGCATAATGGCCAAAGGTTTTACTATTCCAGGGCATATTCTTACTACTCATCTCCCTCCGCCCAGGAGAAAAAAAGGAGATGGTCCCTTGGTACACCGAGAGATATATTTCAAGCCAAATAATTCCAATCCAACCCTGCCTGCTCTGAGAACCTACCCAATTTCATTGATGGTTGGCGCAGAGGTTGATGTCATGGATTCTGAGCCAGAAGATGATCTGATGGGCGATGATATGGAAATGGATGATGGCAATGCAGAGACTGTTCCCACTCCTTCTCCCAAATTGAAATCAACCATAATGGGTGGAACTTCTCAGCTCATTGATGGTGGTCCTAACAACACCAAAAGGAGTTTTAGAAAAGAAACCGACGTTGAATGCAATAGCCTCTTTGCAAATCGAAAGTAGGAATTCCAGAGGTCCAAATTAGTCCATTATGGGTGGAAGAGTTTCACTATAAAGAAATGATATGTTGATGCTCCCAGAGATATATTTCAAGACAAAAAAATATTCACGTGCGGGACTACTGTCATGTTCTTCGGATATACAATTAACATCTTTGGGAATCAGGTCCAGAACTCTCACTGTTGCAAGGCATATTTCTACTAGTCATCTCCTTCCACCCAGAATGGACTAATTTGGGCCTCTGAAATTGCACATGCAACTTGTGTCCCTGAAGTTTTTTCGACTGTGCAGAGGTGGTTTCTAGTTGTTTCCTAACTTTCAGTTAAGGTCTATTCAATTTTCCCTGCAACTTTTTTCCTCATCTTCATCATGGGAAACTTCTGAAAACTATCAATTTTACCATAGGATAATTCATCATGGAGAAAACTGCAAGGATCCTGCATACTGCGGATTTCATGCCTGTGTTTGTGGCAAATACGTTCAATGTTTTCACCCAAAGAACTGGGTCCAATTTCTAGGGATAGATGTACAATACTCGATGTTTATTTTTTTTCTTAAATGGATTTTCTATTAAAAAAAAATCCTTGGAGTCTTCGTTGTTGCTTCTTTTATGGATTTAACATATGTTCTCATTGGCATGGTTTGGTGATCTTGTAGTTCTTCGATATTGTGTTTACTTGGGTTATTTTTTCTAAGATGGAACATGTAACAATTATATGACAATGTATTGTGTCAATCTACCAGGCTTTTATGCAAACAAAAAATGGACTACACACAATTTCAAACCAATGTTCAATTCTATTCGTAATGCAGATACAACATAGCAATACCAATGTACAATGTTGCAGCAAAATCATCATTCTTGTTTCTAGACATACAGTTATTAAGTTTTAACGCTAACAACCCATAATGCAATAAGTTTAATACTTAAGTTAATATGTTACAGTCATGGAAGAATGTATCAAGAACACACTTACACCCACACACTCCAATAAAATCTAATCTTCAACAAAAAATTTGCTGACAATTAGTAGAAAATGAAGTTTAATACTTAAGTTAATATGTTACAGTCATGGAAGAATGTATCAAGAACATATTTACATGCACAGGTTGCAATAAAATATAATCTTCAACAAAGCATTTGCTCACAATTAGTACAAAATGATGGTTTTGCAACAATGGGGCTTCTTTGAAACTAATTCGCGCTTACGAAAACTGCCCTCCACCTTTCTATTTTCCCATTCTTTTATCCCCTGTAGTTTCTCTTCATGGTTACTTAATCATTTTTTTTCCGAAAATGCCTTGCTGCGCCGCTTGGTGGATTCACGTATTTTTGCTGAATGCTTTCCCTTTCTCTAAATTGACCCTCTATTGTTTTGTGTCCTACAAGTAGCACCCAGAGTTCAACAATATACAAATTGGCAAGCGGACTTACGTGCTCACTGGCTCAACATTGCACTTCTATTTTTTTGTGACCTCCAAACAACATTCGAAGCTCCGCTATATACAAATTCACCCATGGGCTCCAGGGCTGGTGGGCTCAAGATTGCCATTGTTTATGGATGGAAAAGTGTTAAAACGAGACATACCACATTTTCATCACAAAAGATATATTAAAGGGCGAAGCATATCCTATACAGTTATGTGTCCTACAAACAACACCCAGAGTTCCGCACTATACAAATTGATAGCAAGACTTGCGGTCTGGCTGGCTAAAAAAATGACTCGGAGTTTCACGATATACAAATTGACAGACGAAGCATACAACCAAGAACCAAGTAAACTCGTGGATCGTATTACTAATTGTTGTTTTCTGTGCCCACCACCTTCACACTTCTTTCCAAATATATATCTTGGCAGGAAAATGGGATATCTGTTACAGATGTGAATATATTGGCCCTTCTTTTCCGTCTTCTATACTTAGCCAAATATCTGTTTCTCTTTTCCCTGAACTTTGTCTTTCTCGTCACTTATTTGCTTTTTCGAAAATGTCTGGTTGCGTGCGTGGGCAGATTTGCGGGTTCACACTTGTATTCATGCTCTTATGTCATGACACTGACCGACCGCTTCCCCATTCCATACCCAGACACTTCTCCGACCACGGATTCTCGGTAGGCGGGCTCTAGATTGGACTTCTATTGTTCCATGACTTGCGAACAGTACCGTCACTTCCGGGATATACAAATTTACAACCAAACTCATATCATACCCTCTTCTGTATTATGGTCTACCTATCATGCCCTCTTTCATTGTATACATTTTGCACTGAAAACTTCCGAGAAATACAATTTAACCGTCAGGTCCTCACGTCTTCTATGGAACTATTGTCACCCCATTTTGAAGCTCATCTGTCAGCTTTCCATACTTCGTTATCTCATCGAATTTCTTTCGCGAATCATCGATTTTGCGGGTTCAAGAAATATTCAGTTCCTAACTTTTCTTTCATGTTCCCACGCCCTTTTGCAATTAGCAATTATCAATTATATATAAGATATTATTTCTAAGCATGCAATGATCCAGATTATTTTTCGGCACGCAATGAGATTGGAGATATAATAAAGAAATGCAGAAAGATATCACATATATTCAATAATACAACATAAATGTATCAAAGATGCAACCATAAACACAGATATACAGTGATACACGATTTCTATTAATGGAAAGAAATGTACAGAGACTGTGAAAATACAGAGTGAAAGACTCGCTAGAATGGTGGCAGCTTATCTCTAAGAAGAGATGTGACGGCTACTCGCATTTGCAAGAAGATGATTACAATGAGGCTCTG
>SNQJ01S0026216.1:141204-172359 GCA_010110895.2 Picea sitchensis | reverse complement strand
TATATATATATATATATATATATAAAATTCAAACATCTCATCATGTAGGAACCACATAGATTTCCATTGATGGGTGAAAGGCTCGAGGATATCTCCTATTAATACGCATTAAACCAAGATTTGTGGAGCGTTATATTATTCCTTCCGAGTGTTAATTTAAAAATCATGAAATGTTGCTCGCATCTCGTCAGGTTGGCACATTCACAAAACCTCCAACCCTTAATTGATCTCCATTGTACTCGCCACCTTCGCACTTCTAAATATGCAATAAATAAGCTTTACTGCTAACAATTCACCATACAACACCCATAGAGATTGTCATTAATCAGCGAAAGGCTCGAGGAGCTTTACCATTGATTTGAATTGAACCAACATTTGTAGAGACTAATATTATCACCTCCAACTGTTCATTTCATTCATCATCTGCAGCAAACAAACGTTCTCATAAACCTATGTAATCAACTTGAAAACAGTTATGTGGAGAGACAGTGAAACAATTCGGGTGCGAGGACCAGGACTTCTAGTGGTCTAGGGAATATTCTTATTACTTATCTCCTGCTATCCAGAACGAAGTAATTTGGACCTATGGGATTGCTCGTGCAGGCTGTGTCCCTAAATTTTTTGACTGTAAGGAGATGGTCTCTTGGTGCACCGATAAATTTATCCCAACCCAAAAAATTATTCCACTGTGGGACTGCTCTTCTGTTTCTTTGTTGCCTCAGGTCTTCCGCCAGATGTTAAGATTGTCAGAACCAACATTGACGTTAAAAGGAGAAGATTCCAAGAAGTTCCTAAGAAAGCATAATAACGGGTTGTACCTCTTGCCCAAGTTCTTGGAAGACCCAATGGTAGTTCTTGAAGATATCACAAGCTTCCAAGTTAGTTCATTTAGAAATCCATACCGAGRAATTGCCTAGTTGTTTACAAGAATAACGGCCCACCASAAAAACAAAGAAACTTAGAGTTCTTCAAAYGAAGGAGATAACGACCCTCCTCACCCTAAAATTGATACTTCTCACAAGCTTGTAGTGGAAAAGAAGAGAAAAAAAATTGTGGGTTAGGCAGAAGAGCCCAAAATTCAGAGTGAGAACATAGAACTTGGACCTGATCTAGATAGTGTATTCCACTACCTTGATCAACCCACAGACACGATCTAGCATAGTCATCCAATGGATATATCTGATACCAAACATTTCGACGAAGAAGAATCCTTCATGTTCTAGAGCACTGTTTTTGACAGCCAATCCAAAAAAATAGTTACTGAAAAAAAAGATATAAAAAATAAGAAAGGAAAATCTCTTTCAGAGGTTAACTTTGCCAATATGCGGCCGTCCCAAATTTGTCAACTTCACATAGTGACTGGATATGCTCTTGATGATTCCATTGGAAGCATTGAAGCCGAGAATGCAAGACTGAAGGAACGGGTCAAGGAATTGGAAGAAGCTTTGATTCCTATGCCATTTCTTGCCAATCCTTTGGCAATAGCCATGCCAAAGACTCTTGCAGCCAAGTTAAAAGGATCCTCCAGTCTCCTCACATCCTGTAGAGGATATGTGGAGGATAATATCAATAAAATAATGGAATTGATTACTGAGGCCTGGGAAACATCACAAACCATGACTTCCCTTGGAACAAGGGCACAAGGTTGCTAGAACATTTGCAGGCAGAGTTAAAAGATGAAGAAAATTTATATTTAAACATGCTCCTTCCTTTTGGCACCACTGTCAACAACATGACAGAAATGAAAAGAAGAGAATAATATCTCCCATCCAAAAATCGGATCGGTCAATTAAATGCATGTTAGAAAGAAAAAGTGAAGAACCTGCATCTCATTTTCCAGTCATGTGAACAAGCCATATAAAAAAAAAGAAAAATTGTTCACAAAGTTGGCCAGAATAAAATTAGCCGAAAGGACCAACAACTTCCAAGACCCCAACTTAATCGTCAACTCCTTTCCCTTGAATAAGCAAGCCTTCGTTGAACAGGTTGATATTTTTAAGGAGTTGTCTTTGAAGAAGTTTTACAGCATCCATGAATATGGTCAAGATGATGTTGACAACTGGCTAGTCGACTACTCAGTACATAATAAGGAAATTGATCAGGATCTGTGTAATCTTTCTATCGACTTCAAGGAATTGGAAAATGAACTTTTCAACATAAAAATCCGAAATGACAATAACGTCGCCCTAATGAGAAGATACATTGAATAATGGCTCAAAAGTGAATTGAAGAATAACGTCGACGAAAGGAAACAGGCACTTACCATGATTCCAGTAGTCATCGATGACATCAATGAAAAGGCATCAACAAACAAACAGAAAAAGGGGTCATATGTACCATCATTGTAAGTCTATATTGATCACATCCTACTTTGTTTATCAACCCAGTTATTCCGCTTTTTTAAATACAAATGTCTAGCCAAATATCGATACATTTCAATTTATTCTTTTCAGGTATTACACTCTACCGACGGTCGCTTCTTCTTTCTACGGTCCTATTTCTTGTAAATATTTATCTTATGGTCTGCGGGAGCCCCATTCCCAGTCTATATGACAAACGCATTTACATTACAAGGACTGTGTAATAGTTTATTATTTTTTGATATATTTCAAATAAAAATATATTCATGGCCTCATAATTTGTATCTTCCACTATGCTTATGGTCCGTGCGAGGCCCAATCCCAATCCATATGACAAATGCATTTAAATTTCCATGAAAATGTAACTTTTTTTATATACTTCAAATTAAGCTGATTTTTATGTCCTTTTATATTTATGTCGTCATAATTTTTTATCTTCCACTATGCAGAAATTTTATTTTCTTAATTTGAATATAACTTTATTTTGTCCTAACATATATATAGATAAAATAGACACAAATTTTCAACATAGCAAAATATATTATATACTTTCAAATAATAAATGGTGCTCTAGACACTACGTCTCATTTACTGCATGAATACCACCTGTGCTTCATGTTGCTTGCCACATCTCCGCTACAGTTTCCATCTGCGTCTGCTACTTTTTCCTATCCCTCTGTATTTATTTCCAATTCAAGCTAACAAGGACTACACTGCCACGCAACACTTGTTTATTGATGGCAATGTTGTAGTTTCAAGTTCCACTGCTGAGTTTGCATTTAGTGTGTGGAAAAGTGCTCCGGATGGCATGGTTGGATATGTCACACGCATGCATTAGATTGATACAAAGGAAATCCACCCAAAATTTTTGTTGGCCATTACAGTTGAAAGGATCTCAATATAGAGCTTGGTGTTCATATGTTTAATATTCTATAGAGGACTAATATTATGTTTTCTGTATAGGACTAGTTAGGTCCAGAGGTGTATATCTATTGAAAACTTCCATATTAATCAGTTAAAAATATGTAATATGTTTGTGAGATTTAACGATAAAAGAATATTTTTTGTTGTGTCTATATAAATTAAAGACCATAACATGTCATTCTAAGTCCGTTAATCATTAACATGCTTTCCACTTACAAACTATGATAAATGACAAGATGGCATCACCCCTAAGCGTTCATCGGCCATGGGTTAAGTGGTTGGGATAGTTGTAGTCTACAGTTAGAAAAGGGATTGGAAAGGGTGAACCACTTGTTGGGCACTGTGTGAGAGGTTTCAAAATTTCAAGTGGACACTCCATTGACATAAAAAGTTATTATGATTGGAAAAGAGTGCCGACACTTGTTTATATATGAGAAGATTGGTCATTAAAAGTACATGATAGAGGTGGTAAAACTAATAAATTATTAGATGCAGCTGTTGAGATTAGGTATTCAAATTAATAATTTAAAAGAAGTAGCCATTGAAGATAGGTAGTCAATAAAGGAAAAATAATAAGATTGATAAATAAATAATAATTGGTAAATAAATAAAATTAATAAGTTAGAAGAAGTAGTGGTTGAGATTAGGGATTCAATAAATGAATGATAAAAAGGGAGTTTTTGATTATCCAAAAATTTAATGGAAAGACAATGGAAAAAATAAGTAATAATTGGTAAATTGGTAATATTAATACACTTAATAAATGAGAAGAAGTAGCCATTGAGATTAGGGATTCAATAAATGAATGATAAAAAATGGCTTTTTTTTATGGGATAATCAGAGAGGTGATAAAAAGGGGGGCATTATAAAGACAATTGAATAAGAGAGAAAAAATATAAATAAAAGCATTATGGCAAAAGTCATTGAAATTTAGAAATTGAGAGAAAGAAATCAAGAAGGTGATGGAGGAAAATTAATTCAAAAAGTGAAGGATAAATGTTTTGGTCAAAAAGTAAAGGAATTCATTGATTAAATAAGGGTGAGAAAAATATAAAAAGAATTGGTGAACCAAATCCACAAGATATATTTTAGAAATTATTGAATAATAATAATTTGGATAACCCAAATAGGTTAATTGGTGAAACCAAGGGGAAAATCGTTATTTGTAGAAGAGAAAGGAAGGAGAGAGAGGAGTAGATGGATGCGAGGAAAGGAGTTGAGGGAACAAAAAGGATGAGGGAGAGGTTGGAGATGATCCAAAGAATCTAAAAGGAGGAAGTCTCAAGATGATGAATGGTGGGCTTCCAGGATTGGCTAAGCTTGCAGCCATCTTCACGATTGAAGTCATTAGATTTTTTTTTTATTTCAAGGCTTTCTAATTGAGACAAGTGAAGTAATGAGGGGAAGAGGCTAATATTTTTGTTTGGTCAAAGAAAATAAGGTTCTTGGATTTGAAAGAGTGTCCAATGCTAATTGATTTGGATATTCAATTATATGTGGTATCGGTTATATGCTCTTTAAGTGTGGCTTTAAAGGTTATCCCAATTTGACCTATGTAAGAATTTCCATAGGAACATGGAATTTGGTAAACACTGGGGCCAAGCATCGGGTTGAATTTATCTTTAGCTGTTCTAAAAAGTTGTTTAAGGGTCTTGTAGGGTTTGGACACAATTTTGATATTTTTCTTAGTCAAGAGTTTTTCCATATGATCTGTGGTGCCCTAGATGTAAGGAGGAGATAGGAGAGAACAAGGAGGGGTAGAGGTTGAGGAAGTTTTTGGCTTAGGATTGATGGTTGAGCGAAATGATCGATTGATTTAAGAGGTAGAGTATCCATTCGATAAAAGGAATTTGGTTAAATGGGCCTTTTCCTTGGCAAGGAATTGGGGGGTGAAATGTGGATGGTGCGAGTAATCAAGGTTTTTAAGACAATCGATTTTTGAATCGAATGATAGTGGGATCTGGAATTAAGGTATCTATCCATGTGGGTTTTCTTCCTGTAGACTTGGTGAGTGAGGGAGCCATCAGGAAGATGAGAGATAAAAACATATAAAAAGGGGATATAGTTTTCCTTTTGGGTTTCCATAGTGAATTGAATGTGGGGGGGAATGTTATTAAGATGATTGAAGAAAGAGATCGGGTTGGCATGGCCATGAGACTAGATGACAAACATGTCATCTACAAAATGGAACCAACATTTGGGTTTTAGATGGAATTGCTTATGGCTAAATCCTCAAAGTGTTCCATATCAAATAGTTAGTATTTATATACACACATGTATCGTTATTCTTTTTTAATTCATTCCCATCTCAAATTCCATTGCTTCAAACATTAGAATTGTACCATTTATTCCTATAGTTTCAGGTGGATTTTTTTTTATTTTATTTATTTATTTATTTATTTTTTATTTTTTATTTTTATTTTTTTTACGTTCTTTCATATTTTCACAAATTTAACTCAAAAACTATGGCAAAAATCTGAACCAACTTTGTACAAATGCACATAATAGTTAGCTCAAAAACTATGACAAAAATGTGAACCGGCTTTGCAAAAAGACATACAATAGTGGATTAAATATTTAAAAGATCAAATTAGAAAAAAAAATAAAAATTGAAAGCTCATTTATATCATCAACAATATTTTTCCACAATATTTATGGTTAAAAGTTTATTTATATAGTCAACATAAAATCTTTGCTCAATAAAATTTCCTCCAACTACTTCAATCACAACTTATCAATGAAGATACCACAAATTCTTGTTTTATTCATCCTACATTTCCTTCTTCCAATCACTGACATTCCCATTTCTCAGTTGAAAAGATAGATATGCTGAAAAGATAGATATCTACATTTCCTTCTTCCAATCACTAGACATTCCCATTTCCCATTTGAAAAGATAGATATGCTAGTTTTGTAAACTAAGATGATGAATTAAATATTCTAATGAACCCATATAAATTTGATACCTCTTGTGAAACCATTGTTTAAGAGTATAGTTAAAAATTCATTTATATGGTCAACATAAAATCTTTGCTCAATAAAATCTCTTCTAACTATTTCAATCACAACTTATAATAAAAATAACACAAATTCTTTTTTTCTTCATCCTACATTTCCTTCTTCCAATCACTTCACTTACATTTCCTTCTTCCAATCACTTTCACTGGACATTCCCATTTCCCACCTGAAAAGATAGATATGCTGAAAAGATAGATATGATAGTTTTGTAAACTAAGATGAAATAAATATTCTAATACCTCTTGTGAAACCATTGTTTAGGATAATTCCTAAACTTGAAAGGTCAACAAAATCGGTCCTTATTTTTGTCGTAATCACCGATCTGTGACAACCAAAGGCTACTTATTTTCCCTACATATATATTTATTGCTCGCACAATTCACCATCAAAATAACGAACTTTATTGAAGTGTTGAGAAAAATATGGGAATTAGTCAAAAATCCCAACTCATATAAGAATGTTTGATTTGGTAAAAGGAGTGTGTCACATGGGCCACTTGTGTCTTTAACATATTTGGAGTTCTTTATTTTAATGTAGGCCCTCATGATACCCGAATTATTGTCATGGATAGTGCTACAAGTTGATTCCCTAGTGTTTATACAAAACAAGATGGAGGATGATGTCACACTGATGTAATACTACTTTATACTCACTCAATGGGAAATGGAAATTGGTTAATGTGTCAATGAGTAATGAATTTGGTTAATGCGACTTATGAATGGATGAATATAGAACGTTCTAGGGAATTATTTACATTTTTTAAATATTTATTAAAAGTTTAAAATAAGAGATTATCATAATCAAAGATAGAATTGTAATGGTAGGATTTAAATAATGGAATTAATCTATTTATATAGGATTTAGTTTCTTTATTTTGCATTAATAGATGTTTTTAACTCTATTTTCAATCATTTATTTAATTATCTAATTCATTTTTTCAATCAATTTTGTTGTACCTTTCATTAGGTACTTCATAATTAGAGATGGTGGTGTAATGACAAGACTCAAATCATAGACTTGATTGACTCAATTAGGTTGATCCTTTTCATTCTACATTAAAGATTGAAGCTTCATTAACTCTACTCTCAATCATCTTCTCAATTGCTTTCATCATTTTCTTAACCAACTTTGTTGTGCTTCCTGCTAGATCCTCTTAAGAAATTGGATTCTAGTCTTCATTATGAAAATTTGACATTTCCATAATTGGTAAGTATGTTGCACAACATAAGAGAAAGTTTTGTCTATTTTTTAGTACCTCCCCATTTCCACATACTCAACATAACCTTTCTTCCAAGACTCCTCAGGTTGTTCCCATCTTCATTTTTCAGTTAATATCTATCTGTATGACTTGGTTATTAGTTGTGTTATTATCTACTCTTCCTGCCATGAGATGTTAAGTNATTTTCTTAACCAACTTTGTTGTGCTTCCTGCTAGATCCTCTTAAGAAATTGGATTCTAGTCTTCATTATGAAAATTTGCCATTTCCATAATTGGTAAGTATGTTGCACAACATAAGAGAAAGTTTTGTCTATTTTTTAGTACATCCCCATTTCCACATACTCAACATAACCTTTCTTCCAAGACTCCTCAGGTTGTTCCCATCTTCATTTTTCAGTTAATATCTATCTGTATGACTTGGTTATTAGTTGTGTTATTATCTACTCTTCCTGCCATGAGATGTTAAGTTTCAAGTAATTTTTTACATTGATTTCCTCTTGCCTATTCAACTTGTCTATGTAGTATTTTTATTTTTCTTTTGATGTGTTTTCTCCATTTTCCTTTTCTGCAACATTCTTTTGCATAACGTTTTTAGGAGTTTTTTAATTCATTGGGTTCCTTTCTTCTTCTCTATCCCACTCTTTAAATAATGTTCACATTCACCCCAATCTCCTCATAAAAGGTCTCTAAGGCCTACAGGTGATCTTGTAGGTTGTGTATTGTTTTAGTTGTTAAGGTCACATCACCATCATACCCAAAAATATGTATGATAATCCTCAGTATGCTTACCCCTCCTTTACCTTTATTGTGTATCCATTCTTCTAGATCATCCTTTTAACAACAAAATATTTTAGGGGAGATGGGGAAACCTTGTTTCACCCTTATGTCAGTATTGAATATCTCTAAAAGACTATTCTGGTTTTGATTTAGCCTTTACTTGCACATATAACCTATATAATGTTGTTCTCCAACCATTCAAGACCTTTGATTTCATCAACCTCTCATAAAGTTTCTCCCTTGGGATGATGTCAACGGAATTTTTTTGAAATTGATAAAATAACAACATAGTTCTTCATCTTTGTTATCCCAAGTTTTTTCTATTATGAGCCTAAATGTGAGGAAATGGTCAATGGTGGACCGGTTTAGAAAGAAACTAACATGTCTTTTGTCTCTTTTTCCCTTTTCCTTTGCCATTTTCTCACATTCTTTTCCATAATCCTTCCTACAAGCTTGGCAAACATTCCAATGATCATGATGGTTATATGGTTCCTTGGGTTTTTTTGTTTATGCTTTGAATATGGGTAAAAACATGTTTGTTTTGTAGTTACTTGCAAAACCCTCTTTGACCATATTATTGAGTAGGGTTGTGATGTGTCATGTGGGGGAATCATTTTTTCATTTCAAGTATTCTTATAACATCCCTTCAATGTTTGTTCCCTTTATGATTCCATCTTTTTGATACCCCTTGCATATCCTCTTTCATGAACACTTCTTCCTCTAAGTTGATATTTAGTAGTTGTTTTCTCTTTTCTAGGTTTTCATACATATTTGTCACATGAGATAACCAATGGGCTGGTGTGATGTCATTGGATATCATTTGTTTTGGTTCTACAATTCCCTCCAAAAAGATTTCAATTTTTTTCTTTGCCATCTTCAACATTTATTGTCTCTTAACCTCACAAATATACTCATTTGCATCTTCACAATCAACTTATATAAAGTGAGATTTCCTTTGCTTGTCTCTCATGTAAATTGTCATTACAACATTTCACTCTTCATTGAACCATAAGTTCACTGAAATTGTTTAATGTTTCCCTTCCTTTCCCTAATTTATTTTCTTTGCATCTATCTAGTGTTGTTTGGATTGTCTCCATATCTCTTTACATAGATATATTGTTAACATAGTTATATACTTGACGAGAACTGTGACCTTAATATGAGAACTCTAACCCTAAAAACCATATTTTTTGTCGAAAACCTCGAAATCAACTCTTGAATCAAAGAGTGGTTCTACTAATAGCACATTTTTTTAGGGGGTTTAAAATTACAAAAAATTGCAACTATGACCGTAAAACCCCATGATATTGCTTTAAAAAAACTTAAAATCAACCCCTAAAATGAAAAGTGATGCTAACAATAACACCCCTTTTCACTTTTTTCAAGGTTAAAGTTCAATATTTTTTAAACATATCCTTAAAAATTAGTACTGTTGCAATGAAAACCTTAAAATAAACACCCAAATCAAAAAGTTGTGCTACCAGTAGAACCCTTTTTTCGACATTAACTTTATAATATTTTTGAAACAATGACCTAAAAATTGATACCGTTGCAAATAAAACCTAAAAATCAACCTTAAAATTAATACTCATTCAGGGTTAGCTTATCACTCCAAACACCTTTTTTAGGGTTTAAATTTTAATAATTTTAAAATTGTTTTGGAACTAGTCTCTTCTTAACCCATATTCAAGGAACCACAAACAAGATTTCTCGACTCCTAAAATAGAAAAAACAATGGGTGATGTTCAAACCCCTATCCATAATTAGGAACTCCCTTAGGTCTATTAAAGAAACATGTCATCTAGCAAATTAGAACTGTGTTTATATGATGTGTGCTCATGTGGGAAACCTTGTGTAGGTGAGATTGGTCGCTCTGTTAATATTGGAATCCAAGAGCATGTAGCGAATATAAACACAATCAGGTTCATTCCTCTACCTTGGTTGAGCACTCATACAAAACTAAGCATCATATCTACATAGAGGAAGCCAAAATTTTAGCCAAAGTTAAGTTATTGATATTCAAAAAAAACAAACAACCTCAATAGAAACAAGGTTGCGTGGCAGCGTAGTCCCTGCCAATGAGGTTACAAAGTAAATTGTGGAAAATGGGGTCGAATTGTAAATGACGGAAGTGTTTGGTGAAAAAGGTATATCACGGAAATGTTGTGTGCAACATCTGTATCGCAGAACATGGGGCATAACATTTCGTTACATACTACTGGAAATTTTGAAACATATAAAAAAATAAAAGTTTGTTACATATTAATGGAAATTTCAATGTGTTTGTCATGTAGAATGGGATTGGGGCTCCCGAGGACCATTAGAGAAATATGTACAAGAAATAGGACTATAGAAAGAAGATAGAGTGTAATACCTGCAAAAAACATAAATTGAAAGGTATAAGTCTCTGCCTAGACATTTCCATTTAAAAAAGTGGAATAATTGGGTTGATAAACAAAGAAGGATGCGATAAGTAGACTTACAATGATGGTACATATGAGCCCTTTGGCTATTTTCATGTGGCTTCCATTTCATTGATGTCATCGGTGATTGCTGGAATCTTGGCAACTACCTGTTGCCTTTCGTCAGCAGCCTGCTTCAATTCCCTTTCGAGCCATTCTTCAATGTAGCTTCTCATTGGGACGACGTTGATCTCATTCCATATTTTTATGTTGAAAAGATCATTTTCTAATTCCTGGAAATCGACAGAAAGATTACAGAGAGCCTGATGAATTTCCTCATTCTGTACCGAATAGTCGACTAGCCAGTCGTCAACGTGAGCTTGATCATATTCAAGGATGTTGTAAAACTTTTCCAGAGACAATGCCTTAAACATATCAACTTGTTTATCGAACTCTTGCCTAGTTAAGGTCAAGGAGTTTGTGAATAAGTCGGGGTCTTGGAAGTCGTTGGTCTTTCCCGATAATTTTATTCTTGACAACCTTGTGAATAATTTATCTTTGTTTGATATGGCTTGTTCACATGACTGAACAATGAGATGCAGGTTCTTCACTTTTTCTTTCCAACATGCATTTAATTGACCGATCCGATTTTTGGATGGAAGATCTTGTTTATCTTCTTTTTGTTTCTGTCATATTGTTGACAATGGTGCCAAAAGGAAGGAACGTATTTAAATAGAAATTTTCTTCATCTTTTAACTCCGCCTGCAAATGTTCGAGCAAACTATGTGCCCTGGTTCCAAGGGAAGTGATGGTTTGTGATGTTTTCCACACCTCGGTAACTAGTTCCATTATTTTCTTGATATTATTCTCCACATATCCTCCACAGGATGCAAGGAGGCTGGAGGATGCTTTTAAGTTGGCTGCAGGAGTGGCAGGCATGGCTATTTCCAAAGGATTGACAAGCAATGGCATAGGAATCAAATCCTCTTCCAATTCCTTGACCCAGTCCTTCAGTCTGGCATTATCGGCCTCTATGCCTCCAATGGAATCATGAAGTGCATCTCTGCTCGCGTTGTGAAGTTGATAGATTTGGGATGGCCGCATGTTGGCAAGATCAACCTCTGAACGAGATTTTACTTTCTTATTTTTTACATATTTTTTCTCAATTATCAATGTTTTGGATTGACTGTCAAAAACAACGCTCTAGAACACGAAGGATTCATATTCGTCAAAATTTTTGATATCGGATATGTCCATTGGACGACTATGCTAGATGGTGTCTCTGGGATGATCATGGTAGCGGAGCATGCTATCTAGATCAGTGTCAATTTCCATGTTCTCACTCTAGATTTATGGCTCTTCCGCCTGTCCCACATTTTGTTTTCTCTTCTTCTCTACTAGAAGCTTGTGAGAACTATAAATTTTAGAGTGAGGAGGGTCGTTATATCCTCCTTTGTTTGAAGAATTATGAGTTTCTTTGTTGTTTTGGTGGGTCGTTGGAGCGATGCTCTGGGATGTCGTACTTTTTTGAGTGCTATTTTTCGATTGGACACTCATGTCACCGGGGCCTTTCCCCTTTTGCGTGTACAATGTTGTGTAGCTTTGCACTATGTCTAGGTCATCAACATCATAAGCAGGAGCGTTGCCGCCAGTGTCTCTCTTTTCGGGTAGGTGCTTTTTGAAAAAACAATCGTCAAGGCCAAGTGTTTGTAAATGTTGTCGAAAAATATTATCGGGGTCGAACCCTCTTATGCTTTCAAGATATCTCAAGTTGAAGATGCTAGAATGCGCTATGAATTCGTTAATTTTGTTGAAGTTATTCAATACGAACTCCCCTACTTTCCAAGGCAGAGGAATGAACTATTTTTTTTCTTCTTTTTTAATAGATGCAACCAGTAGTTGTATTTTCATGCTACTTCTGCAACAAACATTTTGTTTGTAATGTGACATGGAAGGAGAGCAGGTTTTTCCATAGAGCCAAAAATTCTTATCAAAGTGTAATCATCCAAATGTTCAAGTGTCCCCTTCCTATCCAAAAAATTGGTTGCCTGTTCAGATATGCGAGGAGAATCTTCTCCTAACAACAAAACTTTGAAAACGTACAAGAAGCCATTAAAAACCTCATAAAAACAGTGGGAAGCCTTGTGTTTCCACAAGGCCTGGTACCAAAACGTTACTGGGTCGAATTCCCAGTTGACATTCTTGGACAGAGACATTTGTGGAAACTCACAACAGTGCGCTATCGCAAAAAATAATTAGAACGACATATAAAATTTATTTTCCCTTTTGAAGCTTGACAATTGGGAACAGATTTCATGGGAAATTAACTTGCCCCAATAAAAAATGGCTTGTTCGTTCGCTGTGAAATACAAAATATAAAGAGCCATCCGGGAAACAGTTGTTGTGGACTCCTGTCCCGTTATTCTTGTAAACAGCCAAGCAATTTCGTGGAATGGATTTCTAAATGAACTAACCTGCAAGCTTGTGATATCTTTAGGAACTAGAATCGGGTCTTCCAATAAATGGGGTAAGAGGTCCAACCCATTATTATGATTTTCTAGGAACTGTTTGCAATCTTCTCCTTTATACGTCAATGTTGGCTCCGACAATCTTAACATCTGGCGGAAGACATGAGGTGAAAAAGAAACAAAAGAGCAGTCCCAAAGTGGAATAATTATTTTGTCTAAAATAAGATTATCGACGCACCAAGAGACCAGGTCCTTATAATCAAAAACCTCAGGGACACAGCCTGCACGAGAAATCCCAAAGGTCCAAATTACTTGGTTCTCTGTGGCAGAGGTTGAGTAATAAGAATATGCCCTGGACCACTAGAAGTTCTGGTCCTCGTGCCCGAATATGTTCACTATATCTCCATAGAACTACGGTCGAGATGATGCCATAGGTTTATGAGAATGTTGGTTTACTCCAAACGATGGTTGAAATGAACACTTAGAGTCGATAATGTAACTCTGCACTAAATATTGGTTAAATTCTTATGAATGGGAAAGCTCCTCGAGCCTTTCGCTGATTAAAACGAACTTAATAAAATTAAAATCCCCATGCCTCTGGTTGAGCTTGTAAAAAATCTGATTTATAAAAAGAAAATTGCTAAAGTGATAAATTTTTCTGATGCTAAATATCATGCAGACATTATTAATATGCAAGATGAAAGACCTACGATTATGTTCGGGCCACGCATAAAAAACACTAAGGATTCGGTTGCTCCATTTATATTACACTAACTGTGCATGATCATTTACTCCACAAATGCATGTTATATTCTAGGGCTTCTCATAATTTAATGCCTAAAGTTATCATGGAGAAATTAGGCCTCGAAATTACTAGACCTTATCAAGACTTGTATTCGTTTGATTCCATAAAAGTTAAGTGTCTAGGCATGATCAAAGATTTGGTAGTAAATCTTGCACAAATACTTGTAAAAAGTATCCTTATGGATGTAGTTATTGATGACGTCCCTACCAAGTACGACATGCTTCTATCCAAGTCTTGGGGTGCCAAATTAGGAGGATCGCTTTAGATGGACATGACTTATGCTACGATCCCAATTTTCAGTGGACAATTCATTCTATTGTAGAAAGAGACTAGGCTGGTGTATACTGTAAGTGACCCACAAAACCCCAATAATTACCTAATCTATGTTGCTGATCAAGACTTAGGAAATTGTATTTTATCTATAGATGATGATTTCGAAGAATGTACAGAAGAAGAAAATAAAAAAGTAGAAAAAACAAAGAAAAATGTAAATAGTATAGAAGGAATGTGGAAAATGTTTTTTGATGGTGCTTCATCCTACGAAGGAGCAGGGGCTGGAGTGTTATTTGTAGCACCAAGAGATGGGTACTTTATCCCCTTTCCATACAGATTACAGTGGGATATTGATTATACGAATAATGTTTGTGAGTATGATTCTCTAGTCTTAGGATTAGAGGCTACCAGAAAGTTAAAAATTGAACATATAATAGTTTATGGTGATGCAGATCTTATTGTGAAACAAATAAACCAACAGTATCAAGCTATGAATCCAAGGTTGAGGTCATAGATAAATTGCACCTTGGATTTGATAGAGAATTTCTTCTCATCCTTTAATATTCACTCTATTCCCATAATGGAAAATCAGCAAGCAGACTCTTTATCCAAAGATGCAATTACCTTTGTACCACCTACTCTCTTAAAACTGAAATATCACATCGAAATGAGACACAGATTTTGATCGCAAACAATGTTCAACACTGGAAATTTTTTGAATATGATGAGCAGATAAAAACAATTTCTGGAGATGGTTGATGAGTTTTCAAAAACACACATAGATCAGGAGAACCAGAATGATTATGTTTGGGTTATGCAAGAAGGAGATAACCCGAAAAAATTCCAAGACAAGATTGAAAACCACTGCATGCTCGTACTTAAGAACAATAAGATTCCCAAAGTTTTGATCCCCTTAGAGAGATTGTTTGAACAAGATGGCATACCCTTAAATTATACCTTACGATCTCAGCCCAAAGAAGTTGAATACTATAATATAGGAACTAAAGAGGATCCTAAACTGGTCAAGATATCTAAGTACCTTCTAGCCCAAATGAAGGATAAGTATGTTGACTTGATTAGACAGTATAAAGACGTTTTTGCGTGGTCCTATGATGATCTAAAAACTTATGATACCTCTGTTATTGAACACAAGATTCCTTTGAAACATGGTATCAAACCTTTCAGGAAGAAACTTAGAGAGATAAATCATATCCTCCTGCCAATAATAGAAAGAGAGGTAAAGAAACTCCTAGATGCAAAAATCATCGTTCCACTCAGATATTTCGAATGGGTAGAAAATTTGGTACCCATCAGAAATAAAAATGGCAAAATAAGGCTCTATGTAGATTTTAGAAACTTAAATAGGTCATCCCTCAAAGACAACTACCCACTACCAAAAATGGATCATGTTTTAGAAAAAGTAGTTGGGGCTAACAAAATGACCATGGTTGATAGTTTTTCTGGATACAATCAAATTGTTGTCAATGAAGACAACAAAGAAAAGACTATGTTTACCACTTCGTGGGGAACTTTCATGTACGATAAAACTCCATTTGGTTTGATGAACGCAGGGGATACTTTCCAAAGAGCGATGGATATATCTTTCATCGGTGAGAGAGACAAATTTGTTGTTATTTATTTAGATGATCTAACAGTCTTCTCCAAATATGATGCAGAACACCTGGGCCACCTCAAGCAAACTTTTGAGAAATGAAGAAAGTTTTCTTTGTCTCTTAACCCTAAAAAGTCACATTTTTCTATGCAAGAAGGAAATCTCTTAGGCCATATAGTTTCAAAAGATGGAATCAAAATTTATCTTAAGCGAGTCGAGGCTATTGACACGATAAACATTCCTAGAAATAAGAAGGAAATCCAATATTTTTTAGGGAAAATAATTTTTTTGAGAAGATTTATCCCTAACTTCACTGAAATTGTCAAACTGATTACATATATGTTGAAAAAGGACAGATAAGTGAAGTGGACTACAGAATCCAAATCATCTTTCGAGCAATTCAATAAAGCTATAGGTGAAGCACCAGTGCTAGCAAGTCCGGACTATACTAAGGAATTCTTGATTTTCTCTTTCGCCTCTGAACATATTATCGCAACGATTCTCCTGCAAAAGAACGAAGAAGGTTTTGAGAAATTGATAGCCTTTTTCATTAAATATATCAGGGATGGAGAATTAAAATATGATATACTTGAAAAACAAGCTTACGCAATGGTGAATCTCTCAAATATTTCAGGACATATGTGTTGCATTCTAAAAAAATCGTTTACATATCAACAAGTGTTGTCAAAGAAATCTTGGTTCAGTTTTACAGTGATGGAAAGAGAGGCCAGTGGCTGGCTAAAATTCAGGAGTTTGATTTAGAAGTGAAACCGACCAAGCTAGTTAAAGGTCAAGGCCTGGCAAAATTGTTAGCCGAATCAAATTTCAGGGCACTCAGGATAAATCACCTGGAATCGCATGGATATCTCCCAAAAATAGAGGAGCTCGATGATCAAACACATACGAATCGAATTGAAGATAATATTTCTTCCTCTGCTTGGTAATTCGACATTGTTTCATACCTCCTTACCCTGCAGTGCCCAAATGACATGACTATGTCCAAAGCGATAAATTTGAAGTTACACGCAGGTAAATATTGTATTATTGATGGCCATATCTACTGGAAAGATCCCCTAGGTTTCTTGTTATGTTTCTTAATAGAATCTGAAACAGAAGTCCTCATAAATGAATTTCATGAAGGAGTGTGTGGAGGACACCATGCCTGGAGGGAAACGGCCTACAAGATTTTAACAGTTGGATATTATTGGCCCAAGTTATTTACTGATGTGAATTTCAAGTTCAGAGCCTGCAACTCTTGCCAACTATTCTCTGGTAAGAAAAATCTCCCTGCGCTACCTTTAATCCAGGTCAAAACAGAAGCTCCCTTTCAATAATGGGGTCTAGATTTCATCAGAGAAATCCATTCGCAGTCAAGCGCCAAACATAAATGGATTCTAACTGCTACAAATTACTTCACGAAGTGGGTCAAAGCCATTCCAACTCAGAATGATATGGATTCGGTAGTAATAAATTTCTTGGAAGAGAACATCCTATCGATATTTGGTTTTCCTCGGAAAATAGTCACTGAAAATGCCCAAGCTTTCAAATATATGGAAATGGTCAATCTCTACTAAAAATACAACATTGTGTTAGGACATTCTACAACCTACTATCCTCAGGGGAATGGGCTGGCCGAATCATATAAAAAGAGCTTGATGACTATAATAAAAAAATTGCTAATAGAAAATAAGAAGGCTTGCCACGTTCACCTGAAATACACCTTATGGGCGAATCGAAACAGCACCAAGAAATCAATAGGTATGTCCCCTTTTCAATTGGTTTATGTCATTGACGTCGTACTTCCTATCAATATCTCTCTTCGTGTGATGAAGCTCTGGCAGGATGAAAATGAAGAGCCTAACAAAGCTACCATAAGGATAAATCAAATAATCGAAGTCCAGCAAAATAGAGTAGAAATAAATGATAAACTTCAAAAGTACCAAGATAATATGAAGGCCCTTTTCAATAAAAAGGCTAAAGACACGTAGTTTCTTCTTGGAGATATAGTTTTAAAGTGGGATGCTAGGAAAGAAGATGCGGGAAAACATGGAAAGTTCAACCATATCTAGTTTAGATCATTCAGGATTGTAGTTGTTGAGGGAAAAAATTCCTTATTACTGGGAAATATTGACAGAAAAACCCTTGACGCCCCTATCAACGGGCGTTACCTAAAACATTTTATGCAATAGTCATATTTCACATTCCCATTGTATATTCTGGTTTTGGTTCCTTGTTTTGATTTGCAATTTTATTTTCTTTTGTAAATTATCCAAATTTTACTTTTCGTTGTAAATAAACCAAGTTTACTCGATGTCATGAAAGAAGAATATAAAATATAGGTACTGCATATCATTTATATTCTGCGGAATTTTATGACATTGCCCATTTTGTTCCCATGCAGAATACTTACTGTCAGATGAGAGGTGAGGAGGTATCAGAATCCAACACTCAGTTTTCAAAACATTTTCTTTCTCCCCAAACAGGTGATAAATTAATGATTTACTTGATTGTAAATATAAAGGAAATCTGAGATATGAACTCCTACACCACTAGTCCAAGCTAAAATTTCAAAGAAATCTTATTGAATGTAAAGACGGTTTCACTCATATAGATATTGTCACCTGATCAAAGATCGGAGAAGTATAAAATTACAGATTAATTTTGAAGCCTTCTCTAAATGAAATAAAAAATGAAATAAAAAGAAAAGAAAAGAAGAACAAAAAAGGCTTGAAACAAAGTTCAAGAGTCAATAAACAAATTTGTGTGGGAATGAGACCCTTTTGCAACAGACCCTCTGAGTATTCATTCTATTTTATCCTGCTTATAATTGAGCTTTTATTCACTTCTAAATTCCTCTATCCTTTCCTTAGTCTTCATAGAAAGAAATAATTTCACCTTGACTCTGAAAAGTTAAAAACATATCTTCAAAACGAGATTAGGTGAAAATCTTTATGTTCCTATGATTTTAACTGAAATAAAGTATGTCTAGGCTAATCCTGATAACTTTATCTCTTCTATCATATTTTAAACTGATTAATTCTCTCAAGGTCAATCCCTAAAAAATCAAAATCCCCATAAAATCTCCCCTAAAGGCGAAGATGTATTGAAGATCGGGAGAAAATTAGTTCATAGTACAATAAAAAATTATTGACACACCTTCATTGTTAAATTTTAAGAAGATATCATCCCTTGTATAATACATACAAATTGATTGCTCCCACTTCAAAAATATTAAAATATAAGACATATGGTGAAAGGAAATTCATAATTTGATTTCCCGCATCTAGTCCAAGACAAATGGTTAATGGAAATCCGTAATTCGATTGCCCCCATTTTGTCCAAAAGATATGATGAAATGAAATTCATGTAATGATTGCCCTCATCTCAATAAAATGCAAAAGTGCTAATTGAAGTGGTGAAAGGAAATTCAATGGGAGATGTAGATAACTTCACCGGGGTACTGAATAGGATTGTTGGAAATGAAGCAATATCTATGATATATGTAAAGTTGTCATACACATATATAACATACTCTGGTATATACTTCTCTTTCCAGTAATATTTACATCCTAAACCAACAAGGGATTCCCTAAATAAATTGTTAAATTTACTTAACCCTTATGCGAACAAAATCGACCAAAGTCTGATATTCTAGTTAAAGTTGTTTTGATTATCTTAAACAGATTTAAATTTAGTTTTGGAAAAGGAAAATCTTAAATATCCTAACCGGAAGTTCAATCCTTAGATGTGTTTTGAAGGTTTTCTGAGATTCAGTTGAAGTTCATTTTTATGGGTATGATTAGTCCATGAAATGTGTTTCCCAGAAATGCAATAATGACTCCATTTACCCAATAAAGGCACTCGGTCTACTGTTATTCCACGTCTCGCAGGGAGATGTGATCCCCAGATGGAGCCTATGTTGGAACACGTACACTTCTGAACTTTTGAACTTTTTACTTTTTCACCAAATGAAAATATGATTTTAGCCGAAGAAAGTGGAAGCCTAGTAAATGATATTTTAATGCAATTCATAGCTGATTAGTTAATAATAATGTGCGCATGATGTTTGTCGTTGATGAGTTTTCACGTTTGATCGAATGATCCCAATAGCCCCAGGAGTTCTGGAGCCGCCTAAACTTTAAAGAGGTAAATAATATAACGGTCACCTCAGAGCTCTGTGATTCTAGTATTTTGACAAGTCTTAATGATAAAAACTCTGAAGCTCCAAAACTCGAAGGAGTCGCACTACTACATATTGAAAAATGTGCGACGAAAGTACTCTTTCGTCAGAACATTCAAGAGAAAAATTTCAATTATTCAATTTTTTTCTAAATCCGCCCCGTATTCGTCACTATCTCGACGAATGTACTTTGTCTAAATTAATATGGTCAAATTTCGTCGCAATAGTGATGAATGACCGTTATAATTGAACGTTATAAGTGACCATTAAATATGAAAAATAAATAGGTAAAAAATATATATATTGTAGATCACAGTCGTCGCAATTGCGACGATTGTGACCTAAAATTGAACTATAAATATTTGACGATTTAAAGATATTGCGACAATCTTGCTATAACAACGATGGTTCCAAAAGGGTATTTTGTGTGGAAGTTGTGTGGAAGAATGTCCCAGAATATAGTTAGAGGTGGGGAAAAAAGTAAAGCGGGTGAAAAGGGTGATGGTAGATGTTATTGCCCTTTCAAAAGATGTTGCCTCATACGTCTCGTAAGAATATTAATAGCAACAACTACAAAACATTGTAGGAAATATGGGCACATTTATGGCGGACCGAATGAATATCGGCCCATGGTAATTAGCTATATATTCATTATCTATTTTTATTTTGTCAATTTTATATAAAATTATATATATGTATATATATTGTTTGATTGTTTGTTGTAGTATACACTAATTTTGCATGATTATTTGTAATTATAAAGTTAGAGTTTCCCTCTAACTTTCCGCAGAATATTGCACCAAGTATTAGTAGAAATGATGTTGTACAAGCTGAGGAACACCACGACCAAGCAAATGAGGATCTCATGGAAGAAGATGATGGGACAAATCAAATTAATGATCCCATGGAAGAAGATGATGGGACAAATCAAATGATCCAAGATTTGTTTTCGCAGCCGGATGAGGATGGGGACAATGCTGGTATTTATGATGAACCTCTATTAGAAAAGGAAAATAAACGACTTTATGAAGGATAAAGACCAAATCTTCTCTCTGCTACATTGCTTCTAGTGAACTTAAAGGTTATGAATAATTTGTCGAACACTTGTATGACACACATCCTAAGGTATGTAATATGTTTCATCTCATATTATACATAAATGTTGATTTTTTTCTATTTGTTTTTAGTGTTAATTCCACATTATACATAAATGTTGATTTTTTCATTTGTTTTTAGTGTTAATTAATGTGTAAAAATAAGAATGCAATTTTACGATTAATATTCTACATTAACTAGTTATTTGTTATGTTGTAGATTGTTAGGCTAATTTTTGTTACCATCGTCAAATATTTTACCTCATACATATCGAGGTTTGCATGCCATTATGAAAGACATTGGAATGGATTATCAAACTATAGATTTACGTCCTAATGACCATATTATATATTATGGACAACATGACTTGAAAACCGAATGTCCCTCAATGTCTTATCGCGAGATATTGAATCGACCAAGCAATCGTGTGCCAAGTGCCTTGAAAGGTTCTTCACATATTCCCATAATTCCACATCTGCAATGCCGACATTGTTCAAGTGTGAAAGAATAGCACAATTTATGGATTACCATAATCTAAACGTATGGAGATGATGTTCTTCTATCGTCACGATGGTTCCGCGATTTAGGAAAATTGAGGAAAAATGGCCAATTTCAAAAGATGAACCCTCGTGAATGTTAGGCTTTCATTGGCAAACCGACGATGTTAATCCATTCGAGAGATTAGGTCTATTTACTCAACATGCTCATTTTGTTGTAAACAATAACATTCCTCCTTGATGTCAATAAAGAGGGAGCACATAATGTTGACAATGATTGTCTCGTGGCATTTGTTTACATTAATTTTGAATTTAACATTTTCATTTGTTTCAATTTTTGCATAATATCTTTTGTTTATTTATTTAATTATATATATTACATGATATCATTCCTATAGTAATTATGTGTAATTTCCAACAATTATGTAAGCAACTGTGTTAAAGATATGAATGTATATATCTAGCCCCATCTAATTTGTGCCATTAAAGTTATGGGTTGGCATCACAATGTATTACATATGTAAACCAATCGGGGAAGAAGAAATTTCAATTGGCCTAATAGCCTTTATGGACAATTCATGATGCCCCTGGGGACCAACACATTTTTGTGGCATGTAGCATTCTAATATTTCTTAATACTATATAATTTTTAATTTTATCATGGTGCATGTTTAATTTTAAATAATCTCATCATAATTGATATTAATCCATTTGTTGCGTGTCTTCAAACAAAAGGGTAAATTTGAATGTCCGGGCGAAAATTCTAAGATGAAGCATCGCCATTCAAAAAGTTTAGGAAAGATGGTGTTTGATGAGCATAGGCACATTCTTCCTAAGAACCATGAAATGTATCATCAAAAAAAAAATATTTCAATGGCAAAGAAGAGACCGGCTTTTGAACTACCTAAGAATGACACCTATGGAGGTTGGAATATAATATAGAAATCATCAAGTTACTCAATTTCATAATGTATCAGAGATCATGTAATGTTTTGGATTAAGTTTATTTTAATCATTGAATTTATTTTTACCATATTTGATAATTATATTTGTGATTTATTATGTTTCTTCATGAATGTCGCAATCATCATGAAGGTATAATAATTTGTTTCACGAGGAATGAAATGTTATCTCACTCACTCATGAGGTTGCCCTACTATGAGGAGCTGAAAATAGCTCATTTGTTTGATACAATGCATATCGGGAAGAATGTGATCGAAACTGCTATGGTGAATCATAGATGGTAGGAGGACAAAGAAAAAATTGTCAAAATTTGTAATCGACATTTAGGAAGCCAATCAAGTAAATGGCGATCCGATATTAAAATAGATTAGATGGAGTACTAGACTAAAATAGCCTTCCATGGTTATTAAACAGCAACAAAGCAATGATGTAAAAGAGGTCATTCAAAGAATTAAATTTCCCACTTGGTTTTGCTTCAAAACATAAAAAAAATATCTTAACGAAGAAAGGTGAATTTATGGGGTAAACACAGATTGACATACCTTCCATTAAGGTAATACCTTGGTATACATATTTATATATATTGGCCTTATACATCTTTTTTATTTTTTTTTACTTTTCTCCCTTTGTATACTTGGTCGAAACAAATAATGATTCATTTTTGTTACAGTATGTTCTATCGCCATCTCTCCCAAACTTAATTTTGACAACAACGCCAAACAAGTTATATATGATCTTGAAAATACATGAGGTAAGACATAATTGTGATTTATATGCAAAATATTCTTTCAAATTATTGTTATACTTAATGACACGTGTTTTACTTGTACTAATGTAATGTTATATATTATGTTATGTTATGTTGAAACATGTTATTTTCATGTCATGATCTCATGTAGATGGTTGTCATTGAAACAAACCCATGAAGATGATATAAAAGTATTGAAGAGAGAAATTCCTTGTCTAATGTGTAAAATGCAAAAGTATATACTCCAACATTTTTCAATGCACAAGAAAACTACCCCATACACCAAGTTCAGGAGATTCAAATTTGTGGATTACGTTCACACAAGGTCAATGTAAGATGGGTGGAGAGGCACTTGAAATCATTGAAGCATAGGGACAGTTGTTAACGCCCGAGGGTTCTATGGTGGAGGGATATATGGTATATCAATACATGGTGTATATAAGTCAAAGATCTTCCTAAATTAGCAGCCAACTATGCATGCAAAGTGGACGATTTGGGATGTGAACCCATCAAAAATTTTGAAGATCAAGAGCATCTCAAGCAAGGTAGAATGAAAATGAGAGGTAATATATTAATAATTGTGAAAATTGTATTAATAATACATAAAGTTTCATTTTTTGTGTATATGATCATATTCTCATAGATTATATTAATATAATTTATTTCATAAATTATAAATATTATAATTAATTGCATATTGGACGATATAAATAATATTTAATATTGGTGAATTATGTTTTTTGATTTAGTTTCTCGCTATAGATGCACTGATTACATTGCAAATAATCTGACTAGATGAATGTATGGATTGAAATATGTAAACAACATAATGGAGGTAGGTTATCACGCGGCAAATCGTCTCTAATTGGTTAGAGAAGCTCGCTGTAATGGAGATGCCAATGTTACAATGTGAGAGAAATTAATTTAGCATATGGCTCTAAAAGATGGACAAGTGTGTACAGTAATTCATTTTATTCATTTATTTTATACTATATTAATGTGACTACATGTGTGTGTAATTGATTTTTCTATACTTTAAAAGTTATATAAATATATGTTAATTTATTACCGACAATGATCTTTACATATCCGGAATATATTGCATTTGAAACACCAAAAGGTTATGTGGTGCAATGATCATAAATTCCGCATCAAACAATTGAATGAAAACAACTGGCGATAGTGTGGGATAACCCATTATTCTCAAAGTCAATAATGTTTCTTTAGAGTGACGCATTTAACCGAATCAAAATAGATACTATGGCATTAAACAATATAATTTGAGGACTTTAATTATTTCAAATTAGTTTTGTTCAATGACAAATGGTATAGGTTATGAAATGAATGTGATGAGGAAAGAACCGTTATTCAACATTCCAACGATTTCCAATGATTAAAAACAACTGCATTGGAAAGAGGACATGATCGCTATGTTTTTCCGAGCCAATGTGAATGTGTCCTTAATTAAATGTTCCATGTGAAAGTGATTGGTCATTTGTTGTTAGATATGATCCAAGAGGAAGCTCAATTAAGTATAATTACTTTCATGAAGAAGATGATATTGAAGATCAAGAAGATATTCTGATAGATCAGAACGAGCCGGAAGATCATGGAGGGCTGACAGATGAAGAAGAAGAAGAAAGATCATGATCCAAAAGTGTAGGCGACACATTGGGTAATTCTTGATGATGATGTTGATGAAAATATACTCAGAAAATGACATTGATGACGATGATGATAGATCATCGATCCTTTCAACATCGCTTTAGAACCAGATGATGATACATGCTCCAGTTCGATGAAGATCAGGATAGAGAATAAGAATGATTACATAGATGTTGAAGTTGCATTAGGTACGTGACTACATATTGACGAATTTGTATGAATTATTCTCTCAAAATAATTTACTTATAATGTCATGGGTTAATTATATGTTGCAAGCCTTTTAAAAGCGACGCTTTTATATCCCATGTTGCATGTTGTTTAATTATTATTTAAAACCCCAAAAATAGTTGCCAATATACTAAAGTACGTGGTATCAAATGTCATTTTTAGAACACATAATTTCATGTACCTTCATTAATTTTGTTTTGTGAAGTCATGCATGACCTTAATAGGACGCTAAGCTCGGATTATTTTATATTTTATAGATTGGGTTTGGGAGATCAACAGGAGTGTGAGGGGGGAGGGTCCATATGAGCTTCCACCTCCACATGGTTGGCCTTGTTCAGTAGAGGATAAATTATTCTTGAAACCAAGAGAAACTCTTTCATTTTTATACCATCATGATCATATAAGATTTCATCAATATTGTTACATATTTGAATCTTCTTAGAATTGATATTCGTTACATAGTCCTTGAAAAAATACAAAAGACTTATGTAGCGGATATTAATTTGGTCTTTGTGTGGGACATTTTATGCCATTAGTATGTTTTGTACAAAAATAATGGATATTGGGGACTACACCATGGTCAAGGAACGAGGAATGAGGAATGATGCATCTGTGTCATAGTTGTGATGAAAAATCCCTCTTTTTTCGTTGATTTCTTAATCAACACCATAAAAATAGTAGAGGTGAACAACAGTGACATGTGAATAGGGCCAATGTTGAAATGTTTTTAAACTGTATTTGTATGCATTGAAATTTGACCTGGATAGACTATTCACATGCCTTAACGATATGGGAGGGTTTCTGGACTCAAATTTCACTCACACACCCACTTTCTTCCATCATCAAATCATCATGGAAACCATAAACCCTAATTTTCATATGTTCTAGTAGATATGTTAATGATTCCAAGTTTCATATTTGTATTTGACTGAAGGTCCAGCTAGCTTTCAAAGTATCAAATTTTAATTTCATGTTGATAAACCAAATATGAAATGAATCCAAGCATCATTTGATATCGTCGCAAGAGAGACAAATGTAAATAATCTTGCGACGAATTTGTTATACTATCGACGAAAAAAGTTCGTCGATAGTATAGCTAATTCGTCGCAAGAATATTGTGTCTAATTTGAATGGTGTTACATGGTTTGCAAGGAGTGTAGGGCTTATATTATGGTGCATTGTAGTGTAGTCTATAAGAACAATCTCTATGCCAAACCTCAAAATGGATAGTAYCATATCTTCTTCATAAGACAGATATTCTTTGTATGTTTCCTTTGTGGTGGCTCAAGCCCTCAGTACACATGATGCCTTACAATGAAATGTAACAATTTTACTATTGAATGATAGTGTTATGTCACCCATGGTTAAGTAAATAACTTAAGGCTCTTAGGTCCTATTTGAATCTTTTTAGAATTGAGATTTGTTACATAGTCCTTGAAACAATACAAAAGACTTATGTGGCAGATATCAATTTGGTCTTTGTGTTGGACATTTTATGCCATTAGTATGTTTTGTACAAAAATAATGGATCTTGGGGACTAAACCATGGTCAAGGAATGAGGAACAAGGAAAAATTAATGAGGAACGAGGAATGAGGAACACAGAACAAGGAACAAGATGGAATGAAAATTGTACGAGGACTAGACACCGACAACAGTGACCTATGAATGGGGCCAATGTTGAAATGTTTTCAAATAGTTTTTGTATGCACTGAAATTTGTCATGGATAGACTATTCTCATGCCTTAACAATATGGGAGGGTTTCTGGACTCAACTTTGACTGACACACCCACTTTCTTCCATCTTCAATTAATCATGTAAACCATAAACCCTAATTTTCTTTCAAAGTACACAATTTGGTTGATGCAAGTTTTAGGTTTTCGTCAGTATTTCTTTATTTTTCTTTCAGGTTCTACATTAATGTATATACAATGTATCTGTGTCATAGTTGTGATGAAAAATCCCTCTTTTTCATTGATTTCTTATTCAACACCATAAAAATACTAGAGGCCTGCAACAGTGACATGTGAATGGGGCCAACGTTGAAATGTTTTCAAACTGTATCTGTATGCATTGAAATTTGACCTGGATAAACTATGTGCATGCCTTAACGATATCGTAGGGTTTCTGGACTCAAATTTCACTCACACACCCACTTTATTCCATCATCGGATCATCATGGAAACCATAAACCCTATTTTTCATATGTTCTAGTAGATATGTTAATGATTCCAAGTTTCATATTTGTATCTGACTGAAGATCCAGCTAGCTTGCAAAGTATCAAATTTTAATTTCAAGTTGATAAACCAAATATGAAATGAAACCAAGCATCATTTGATATCATCACAAGAGAGATGAATGTAAATAATCTTGCGACGAATTTGTTATACTATCGATGAAAAAAGTTCGTCGATAGTATATCTAATTCGTCGCAAGAATATTGTGTCTAATTTGAATGGTGTTACATGGTTTGCAAGGAGTGTAGGGATTATATTATGGTGCAATGTATTGTATTATATAAGAAAAATCTCTATGCCAAACGTCAAAATGGATAGGACCATATCTTGTTCATAATACAAATATTCTTTGTATGTTTCCTTTGTGGTGGCTCAAGCCCTTAATACACATGAAGCCTTACAATGAAATGCAACAATTTTACTATTGAATGATAGTGTTATGTCACCCATGGTTAAGGAAATAAATTGAGGTTCTTAGGTCCTATTTGAATCTTCTTATAATTGAGATTCGTTACATAGTCCTTGAAAAAAGACAAAATACTTGTGTAGCGAATATTAATTTGGTCTTTGTGTGAGACATTTTATGCCATTAGTATGTTTTGTACAAAAATAATGGATCTTGGGGACTACACCATGGTCAAGGAACAAGGAACAATGAAAAAGGAATGAGGAATGAGGAACGAGGAATGAGAAAATATGAACATAGAATAAGGAACAAGCTGGAATGAAAATTGTACGAGGACTAGACACCGGTAACAGTGACCTGTGAATGGGGCCAACGTTGAAATTTTTTCAAAAAGTTTTTGTATGCACTGAAATTTGTCATGGATAGACTATTTTCATGCCTTAATGATATGGGAGGGTTTCTGGACTCAAATTTGACTGACACACCCACTTTCTTCCATCATCAATTCATCATGTAAACCATAAACCCTAATTTTCTTTCAAAGTACACAATTTGGTTGATGCAAGTTTTAGGTTTTCGTCAGTGTTTCTCCATTTTTCTTTCAGGTTCTACATTAATGTATATACATCATAGTTGTGATGAAAAATCCCTCTTTTTCATTGATTGCTTAATCAACACCATAAAAATACTAGAGGCGAGCAACAGTGACATGTGAATGGGGCCAACGTTGAAATGTTTTCAAATTGTATCTGTATGCATTGAAATTTGAACTGGATAGACTATGTGCATGCCTTAACAATATGGGAGGGTTTCTAGACTCAAATTTCACTCACAAGCCCACTTTATTCCATCATCAATTCATCATGTAAACCATAAACCCTAATTTTCATATATTCTAGTAGATATGTTAATGATTCCAAGTTTCAAATTTGTATTTGACTGAAGGTCCAGCTAGCTTGCAAAGTATCAAATTTTAATTTCAAGTTGATAAACCAAATATGAAATGAATCCAAGCATCATTTGATATTGTCGCAAGAGAGATGAATGTAAATAATATTGCGATGAATTTTCTATACTATCGACGAAAAAATTTCGTCGATAGTATAGCTAATTCATCACAAGAATATTGTGTCTAATTTGAATGGTGTTACATGGTTTGAAAGGTGTGTAGGGCTTATTGATCCGGATTATTTTCGGCACGAAATGAGAGTGGAGATATAATAAAGAAATGCACAGAGATATTGTAGATATTCAATAATATAACAGAAATGTATCAGAGATGCAACCATAAACACAGATATACAGTAATACACGATTTCTATTAATCAAAGAATGTACAGAGACTGTAAAAATACAGAGTGAAAGACTCGCTAGAATGGTGGCAACTTATCTCTAAGAAGAGATGTGACGGATACTCGCCTTCGCAAGAAGATGATTACAATGAGGATCTAGAGGCCTTTTTACAATAAAAAGGAATGCCAAAATTCCTAGACATCCAAAACCTAACCCTAGGATATGAAGTGTCAAAAGTCATGTGGGCCCCGTTTGGGTAAGTTAGTACATCAACTTCCCAGGGTCGTAACTTTTGCATATGATCTCTGTTTTAGGCGCATGATAGCTCGTTGGAAAGGTATCGTCGAGGAGATTAATTTTGGGGGCTCAATCATGCCTTTGGCTATCATTGAGAACCTCTATCTCAAAAAACCTTCATTTAGGCCCTCAAAATGGCCCTGGCAGTTAAAACCTGCTAAAAATAGTAAATTGCCAAAATTGCCAGAAAATTGTTTTGAGCCAGTCGAAAAAGGTGGGTGGCCACCGATATCCACCTGGATCACTTATATTATGGTGAAATGTAGTGTAGTCTATAAGAAAAATCTCTATTCCAAACCTCAAAATGGATAGTACCATATCTTGTTCATAAGAAAAATATTATTTGTATGTTTCCTTTGTGATGGCTCAAGCCCTCAGTACACATGATGCCTTACAATGAAATGTAACAATTTTACTATTGAATTATAGTGTTATGTCACCCATGGTTAAGGAAAGAACTTAAGGTTCTTAGATCCTATTTGAATCGTCTTAGAATTGAGATTCGTTACATAGTCCTTGAAAAAAGACAAAAGACTTATGTAGCGGATATTAATTTGGTCTTTGTGTGAGACATTTTATGCCATTAGTATGTTTTGTAAAAAAATAATGGATCTTGGGGACTAAACCATGGTCAAGGAATGAGGAACAAGGAACAATTAACAAGGAACGAGGAACATAGAACAGGAACAAGTTGGAACGAAAAGTGTACGAGGGCTAGAAACCAGCAACAATGACCTGTGAATGGGGCCAACGTTGAAATTTTTTCAAATAGTTTATGTATGCACTGAAATTTGTCATGGATAGACTATTTGCATGCCTTAATGATATGGGATGGTTTTTGGACTCAAATTTTACTGACACACCCACTTTATTCTATCATAAATTCATTATGTAAACCATAAAACTTAATTTTCTTTCAAAGTACACAATTTGGTTGACGCAAGTTTTAGGTTTTCGTCAGTCTTTCTTCATTTTTCTTTCAGGTTCTACATTAATGTATATATAATGTATCTGCATCATAGTTATGATGAAAAATCCCTCTTTTTCGTTGATTTCTTAATCAACACCATACAAATACTAGAGGTAAGCAACAGTGACATGTGAATGGGGCCAATGTTGAAATGCTTTCAAATTGTATCTGTATGCATTGAAATTTGACTTGGATAGACTATTTGCATGCCTTAACGATATGGGAGGGTTTCTGGACTCAAATTTCACTCACACACCCACTTTCTTCCATCATCAATTCATCATGTAAACCATAAACCCTAATTTTCATATGTTCTAGTAGATATGTTAATGATTCCAAGTTTCATATTTGTATTTGACTGAAGGTCCAGCTAGCTTGCAAAGTATCAAATTTTAATTTCGAGTTGATAAACCAAATATGAAATGAATCCAAGCATCATTTGATATCGTCGCAAGAGAAACGAATGTAAATAATCTTGCGACGAATTTGCTATACTATCAACGAAAAAAGTTCGTCGATAGTATATCTAATTCGTCGCAAGAATATTGTGTCTAATTTGAACGGTGTTACATGGTTTGCAAGGTGTGTAGGGATTATATTATGGTGCAATGTAGTGTAGTCTATAAGAACAATCTCTATGCTAAACCTCAAAATGGGCAGTACCATATCTTGTTCATAAGACAAATATTCTTTGTATGTTTCCTTTGTGGTGGCTCA